>JAEDXX010000264.1:0-108677 GCA_021725515.1 Epicauta chinensis
GTTATATGCAACTTAATGTTTGAAAAGTTCCCAACTTTTACATGTTGACATGAAAGAAAAAGAACATTATATTGTGGCACTCCTGTTTGAATAAAACCCTATGCATTTATTTACATATTTTGGTAGTAATTTTCTACTATTAACCCTGAAGTTCGATATTTTATATTTCTTTGGAGATTGTAAAATAATTTTCTGTTTAATACAATAAAGAATTTAAATTTTGAGGGTCTTAATAGAGGAACTATTTAACGTTGCATATGTTAGCTGCATTTCTGTCATTTGAAATTTTATACGTAATTTTTGGACGGAGTATAGCTGATAACTTGAAATGTTTGAAATGCGTTGAAAGGAGACAGCATAAAATTGATCAGAGAAAGATAGAGTAATATCTCAAGAAATATTTTCGGTGCACCGATTTAAATAAAGGAGCTAGAATCAGTCTTGGAACTTTTAGTCTATCTCTTTTTGACTAATTTAAAGTTAAAATTAATGTTTAATTGTTTCTAGTACTTTCTTTCGATGCCCAATTTTCTTATGCTTTTTTTTTGATTCTCATTTCTTCTAGATTTTTCTCTCTTTTATTTTCTCGTTCTGGAACGAAACTAAAATCTCCTGGCCTACCGCTATTTATGATTTTTGTATTTATAAATTAATTAATAGCGGTAGATTATTATATGCAGAAAAAGGCAATTGCAGAAAAAATCGAGCCTTCAGGCAGCGACAGAAAGAAAATAAACCAATAAAGAAATGAACTTCATCTCTAACCTAAGAAGTTTCATTTCTAACGCGCGGCGTTCTACGCACTTTCAATTTTTGTTAATCCTTTCCTTATATTAACTTTTTCCCTCTATGCTTTTTTCGTTTTTTTCCACATATAGTATCCATCCATTTTGTTTCATATTTTCATTGTTTCTTATTCTTACATTATACGTTATTTCGCCTTACAATTTCTCCATTTTGCTTTGATTTTTTGTACTTCTGATTTTCGTTCATAAGTCTATCTTCTTTCTTTCCTTCTTCCTCTTGTTTTTCTTGATTTACGCCTTTTTTTTGCTTTTTCGTTGCCTATCTTTTTGACTAATTTAAAGTTAAAATTCTTATGCTTTTTTTTTTGATTCTCATTTCCAATTCTTATTTCCAATTTCTCTTATGCTTTTTGCGTGTCTTCCGTGTTTAAGATAGTTTCACAATTTTTCTATCTCTTTTATTTTCTCGTAGCTGCTTTTTTCTTTTCTTGTTGTTGGTATCATTGATCGATGTACAGCGCCTTCTGGAACGAAACTAAAATCTCCTGGCCTACCGCTATTTATGATTTTTGTATTTATAAATTAATTAATAGCGTTAGATTATATGTGAATATTGTTTTGAGATAAGTTAAATGCAGAAAAAGGCAACTGCAGAAAAAAATGAAGTCTTCATTTAGGCAACGACAGAAAAAAATAAACCAATAAAAAAATGAACTTCATCTCTAACCTAAGAAGTTTCATTTCTAACGCGCGGCGTTCTACGCACTTTCAATTTTTGTTAATCCTTTCCTTATATTAACTTTTTCCCTCTATGCTTTTTCCGCTTTTTCCACCTATGCTATTCGTCCATTTTGTTTCATTTTTTCAGTGTTTCTCATTCTTACATTATACGTTATTTTGCCCTACAATTTCTCCCTTTTGCTTTGATTTTTTTGTACTTCTGATTTTCATTCATAAGTCTATCTTCTTTCTTTCCTTCTTCCTCTTGTTTTTCTTGATTTACGCCTTTTTTTTGCTTTTTCGTTGCCTATCTTTTTATTGTATCCCATTTATTTTCTTATCTTAGTTTAGGTTTTCCCCCCAGATTACGCCTTTTGCCTGTTGTTGCTTTCTTGCTTTTGTTCCTTTTGTTTCTGTTTTTCCATTTTTGCTTCCATTTCCCATTTTTTTCCTTATTAATGCTTCATATTGTTTCGTCATTTCCGATCTTATTTTTTACTCTTTATTTGGCTTCGGTTTTCGTCATTCCTCCTTCCTTTTTCACACTTGCTGCTCCGCTATTAAATCCACGTATCCATTTTTTGTTTTGAATCTTTTACTCTCTCCTCTATCTTTTGTGTTTTACTTTGTTTTGTACTTATTTTTTTCGTTTGTTACTCGTACGACTTAGTTTTTGTTTTGTCCTTGTTTTTTTGATACTTTTTATACATGTTTTCCTTTCTCCATTCTAACTTTGTTATTTCTTCGTCCTTCCGATATTCTCTTTTGTTATATTCAAGTCTTCTTTTAGACTATTTTTTATTCGTTTTTCTCCTGTCGCTCTTCTGGTTTCAACCATTTGTCCGCTGATCCCCTTTTTTCCATCTTTTTACCATTTTGCTTCCATTTTGTTTTATATTCTCTTCTGTCTGCTCTCACTTTTATCTTTGGCTTTGTTCGGTTCTCTGCTTATTTTGTTCTACAATTTCTCCCGTTTGTTTTGATTTTTTGTACTTCTTTCTTGTACTTTCATTCTTTCTCTTTTTTTTTGCGATTTACCTTTTTTTTGCTTTTTCGTGGCCTATCTTTTTGAATAATTTTTTTCCGCTTATCCTTCTTGCCATCGATGTTTTATTGTATCCCATTTATTTTCGGATCTTAGTTTGGGTTTTTCCCCACAGATTACGCCTTTTGCCCCTTGTTGTTTTCCTGATTTTGTTCTCTAACCCTTCTGTTTCTGCTTTTCCATTTTTGCTTCGTATTTTTTCGTCATTTCTCTTCTTTTTTGTTTTTGTTTTATTTGGTTTCTGTTTTTGTCATTCCTCCACCTTTTTCACACTCCGCTCCACTGTTACTCTCTTCTTTATTTAATGCTTTACTTTGTTTTGTACTTATTTTTGTCGTTTGTTACTCTTACGCCTTAGTTTTTGTTTTGTTCTTGCTTCCGTCATACTTTTTATACATGTTATTGCTTAGTCCTTTCTCCATTCTAACTTTGTTCTGTTTTTATTTATCTGTATATCAAGTTTTCTTTTAGCCTATAGATCTTCTGGTTTCAACCATTTGTCTGCTGATCCCACTTCTTTTCCATCTTTTCACCATTTTGCTTCCATTTTCCAGTTTTTGTTTTCTATCTTTTGTTTGCCGTTTGCAATCAACTCAACCTTTTTATAATAATCTTTAAATATTTTCCTTTTTGATTCGTTATACCGTCGAAATTGACTTTTCTTCAAATCATATCGGTTTATCGACTTTTTTGGTTTTTTTTGTTTTGTAGGTTCCGTACAAATCCGAGAGAGAAAATCGAAAAATACCAATCGATCGAGCCAAATTCCACACAACGTCTGGCTGGAAATTTTATCGATCAATTAATTAATAATTTAAGAGTGATCGATTTTAATAATTTCGATAATACAGATGATTTATTAAAAGACCAACAAAACGATACAAGTTTAGAATTATTAGAACCAAAAGATATATTAAAAGAATTACGAAATTTATTAGAAGATCTACGTATCCATATCGATGTGCTTGGTTTATATGGTGGTATGAAGGCGACAATTGTTGTAATGATAAAAGTGGAACGTTTACGTCAACATTGCCAAAATATCGTATTATATACGATATTGAATGGTGTAATGACAACATGTAATATTGTTAAACAAATGTTTGATAATGTCATCCAACGATATAATGATAATTATGAGAGAATTTATAAATTATCAAGTGATAAATTATTGAAATTGTTTGATATCTTGGAGAGTTATAAAAGGCTATCAACGGAGGAATTGTGTTGTATTATATTTGTAAAGCGTCGATCGACTGCACGGATTTTACATCATATTTTAGAAGATTTACGTCAATGTAATCCAAAATTGAATTATTTAAAATCGAATTTCATCGTTGGCTTATCGAATAATCCATACAAAACGACACGTGAATCGTTATATTTAACAAAGAAGAACCGTGAAGTATTGTTGGACTTTACAAATAGTCAGATTAATATTATTGTTAGTTCGAGTGTCTTAGAGGAGGGTGTTGATATTAAAAAATGCACATTAGTGATAAAATTCGATCGATCCGAAGATTATCGTTCGTATATCCAATCGAAGGGACGTGCCCGCCACCAGACCAGCTACTATTACACATTAATTGATAGTGATGATTATGATAAATACATACAGAAATATAAATTGTTTCAATTGATTGAAACGAATTTAAATGATTATTTAGTTGGTAAGAATCTACAACGTAATGCACCAACAACAACATCAATACAACGGATGTATAATGAAGATAAATTCAAACCGTATTTTGTGAACGGTCCCAATTCAGGACAAATCACTATAATTACCGCCATTTCATTATTGTCACGATATTGTCAAAGTTTACCAAGTGATTGTTATACGATTTATGCACCGGAATGGTATAAAAAAGTCGATACAAGTAATGGTCAACATAGGATTAAAGTTATTATAAAATTACCAGTAATTTGTCCGATTACCGAACCTATTGAGGTAATTATTGCTCGTTTCTATATTTGGTGTTTGTAATGTTGCTGCGAGATTGTTAGGCAACCACCATTAAATCTTTCAGCAATGTTGCCCCAATAAGACCCTTTCAGGAACGTTTCGAAGGGCTGAAAATTTTCTGGATTATTGCGGATTATTTTCAGTTTATCTCCCGCAAATTTTTTGTAACATTTCCCTTTCTTTATTTTTCTTCTCGTTAGTTTATCTTTTGCTTTCAAATATTTCTATTTTGTGATTTTTTTTCTGATCGTTTGTTTTGATTCGTTGTATCGGTTATTTCGTTTTTTTTTATTATCGTGTTCTTCTTTCCCGTATCTTTTATCATCTCTTCGTTCTCTTTGTTTTCTTCTTATCGTTTCATTCAATTTGATTCACACTGACTTTACTTTTTAGCCGTATTATTGTTTCTCTTATGCAACTATATATTCTTTTTATTCTCCTGTTTTTGTTTTTTATACATTCTATCTCCTTTCCTCTTTTTCTTTGTTTTCTTTGCGTTTTCCTCTGTACGTTTTTCTTATATTATCATCGATTTTTCTTATTGATATCTACGTATTTCTCTTTCTTTCGAATTCCGTTTTTTTTCTACTGCCTTTTTGATTCTTCTCTTTATTATTTTTTATTATTCATTTCCGTCTCCAATGCTTATTCTTTTGTGTTAAGTTTTAATTATTTTCTTTCTATCTTGTTGTCTGATTACTTTATTCCTTTTTTTTCTAGATACTACTCTTTCATCTATTTTTTCCTTATAATCGCCTTTCTTTTTCTGTATTTATTAATTTTTACTTTGTTATTGTTTGATTTTCTCTTTGGTTGTCTTTCGATTATCTTTCGTTATTTTTCTGGTTCAAATTGCATTCTGTTAACGTTTTTGTTTCATTGCCTCACTTCTTTTATGCCTACTTTTTGTTGTTCTTTTTTTTCTTCAGATTTTCACATTACATTTTCTTTATTTTCTCTTTGCTTTCTTTGTCTTTATATTTATAACTCTTCTTCCTCTTTGTGCACTTTTCTTATATTATCATTCTTTTTTTTTCCTGGGGATTTTTCTGTTTCTTATGGTTTCCATTTTTTTTGTACTGTCTTTTTAACACTTTTCTTTGCTTGTTCTTTTTTCCCCTTTTTGCTTCGTTTGCATTTCCTCCTTTAATTCACCAATTTTTAGTTTTTATGATGTTAGCTTTCATTTATTTGCAGTCTTACAGTGGTATTCCTTCATTAATCTTTGATTTTTTTCTTCTCTGTTTGTCACTTTCTTTCCTACTTATTTTATCGTCCTCTCACTCTTATTGTTTCCCTTGTTTGTTTCTTCTTTTCTTCTCATTTTCGTCTAGTTACTTGTTCTTTTTTTTGCTTATTTTCCTGTTTTTTCGTCCTTGCCACATTGTCTTTTTGTTCTTTATATTCGCCCCTAATTTTCTTCATTGATTTCTTGTTTCTTCCTCTTTATTACCGCTTTCTCTTCCTATCTCTACTGCCTTTTTGATTCTTCTCTTTATTATTTTTTTATTTCTCTTCTTCCTTTCGTGTGCCTCTTTATTTCCAACTTTTCAATGCTTATTCTTTTATGTCAACTTTTAATTATTTTCTTTCTCTCTTGTTGCCTTATTACTTTATTCCTTTGTTTTCCCCCCTATTCTCCTTCTTATTCTACCGTTTTTTATCTCTGTCTGTTTTCATGCCATAATTTCATGTTTATTCTTGTTTCTTCAATATTTTCTTTCTTGCGTATCTTATCATCTTATTTTATTGCTTGTTGTTTTGTTTCTTTTTTCTATATCTTTCCTGATGTCCACTACATGTTTTGATTCTTTGTATCATTTATTTCGATTTTTTTTTCTTTTCGTGTTCTTCTTTCCCGTATCTTTTATCATCTCTTCGTTCTCTTTGTTTTCTTCTTATCGTTTCATTCAATTTTATCGAGTTTTTGATTCTTTGTTTACTTTTTTGCCCTATTCTTGTTTCTTTCGCGCCTCGTATCATTTTCTTCCCTTTTAGTCTCTTATTTTTCTTTTTTCTTTTCTTTTTGTACATACCTTTCCTATCTTTGTTTGTTTTCTTTGTGTTTTCTTTTGTACGTTTTCCTTATATTATCATTCATTTTTTTTGCTTCTTCACATCTACGTATTTCTCTTTTTGCGATTTCCATTTTCTTTTTATTGCGTTTTCGACACTTCTCTTTATTATGTTTTTTATTTCTCTTGCTTCCATTCTATTTATTCTTCATTTCTTATTATGTCTTCTTTTCATATATTTTTTATCGTCACTTGTTTAACATCCATTCTCTTTGTTTTCTTCTTATCGTTTCATTCAGTTTTATCCAGTTTTATTGTGCCAGTATTTTTGATTCTTTCTTTCATACTGTCTTTACTTTTTATCCATATCGCCGCTGTCTTTTTTCTCCTGTTTTTACATTTTTTTATTTTTTCCTTTTATGCATGCCTTTCATCTTTCCCTTTCTTTCTTTGCTGTGTTTTCTTCTGTACGTTTTCCTTATATTCTCACTCATCTATTTTTCTTTTTGATATCTACTTATTTCTTTTGCTTCTTCTTTTCATCTTTTTTACTTCCTCTTCATTGGCAACTTTCCGTCTCCAATTCTAAACGTTTATTTATTTTCTTTCTGTTTCTGTTTTCATTCCATAATCTCATGTCTGTTGCTGTTTCTCGAATCCTTTCTTTCTTGCATATTCCAGCTTTATTGCTTGTTCTTTTGTTCTTATTTTCTATATCTTTTTTTATGTTAACCACATATTTTGATTCTTTGTCTCACATTCTTTACGCTATTATTTTTTACATATTCTTTGTTTCACACAGTTTTTTTTTGGTTCACTTTAACTCCCTCCTTTAGTACCGTTTTCTTTTTGTCTTTTTCGCTTTCTATATTGTTCTTTTACTGCTTCATTTTTTCATGCTTATCATTTTTCCTACCGTTCTTTATTTGTTTGATTTTTTTTGTTACTATCTACGAGTTTTTTCTGTTTCCAATTTTCTCTTTCTGTAGTCTGTGATGATTCCCCTTATAATTCATATTTTAAATTTCTTTTACTTGATCTTTTCTCCTCTTCTTGTTGATCTCTCCAATTCTTAACCTTTTATTTATATTGTTTCTGTCTTGTTGCCTTACTTCGTTCCCAATTGAATGCCTCCTTGGACTACTTATTTTCTCCGTATTTGTTTTGTTATTCTACCTCCTTCTTCCTTCTCAATTACTTCTTACACTTTCACTCCTTTCTGGTATATCTTTCTTTTTTCTACAATTTTCGTGTCTCTTCTATTTCGTGCGGTTAATTGTCACCTTCCATTTTTATTCTGTCTCTTTCTTGTTTGTTTTCTTTTTACCATCGAGATTGTTACATTAATTCTGTAATAATTTTCCAGAGTCCGTATATGTGTAATAAGAAAGATGCGAAACGTGCCGCCGCCTTTTTGGCATGCATCGAACTATATAAATGTGGTGAATTAGATGATGCATTATTGCCAGTGATTAAAACAATCAATGATTGTGATGTATCATTTCTATTTAAACATTGGCCAGAGAATTATAGTAAGAAAGATGGTAATCGTAAAACGAGACGTTTACATAATAAAGAATTATTTGATGATTTAAAATATACAATACAATCAAATCAATCGATTCATTTACATATAATCAATATTGAACCGTTATATAATTATAATGATGATTATAATTTGAAAATTATACAAGATCTGTACAAGTCACATTTAAAATATGGTTTTTTAACACAACAACCACTACCACAATTATGTAAATTCCCAGTTTATGATTCGTACGGTGAAATTTTGATTACTATCAAAATCAATCGAAAAACAATCGTATTAACTGATCAACAAATTAATGATATTAAAGATTTCCATTATTTAATCTTTAATGATGTCTTAGATATATTAAAACCGTTTCTAATGTTTGATAATAACGGTGATAATACTGAACATTTATTATTAGTACCAATTAATGATGATGGTGTGGATGTAGTGATTGATTTTGATGTGATTGCTCAAAATAAACAATTAGAAGAGATAACACAACCATCGGCATTATCCAGAAAGAATATTCAAGTGGATGAAGATGATTATTTGTATTCGATTGTTTCACCATGGTATAGGAATCAAGCACCGGTACGTAGTCATTTAATTATATTAACTAGATTAATTCAGATCAGTGGTTCTCAAAAGTATGGCGCAAATACTCCTTGATTTTTTTGGTTGTTGTTGATTTTCGGCCTCTAGGATAGTTTGAGAACTGCTTAATTCGACTGCAGGATGGAACAAACGTATCAAATATTGGCGATAACTTTTTAATTTGAAAAATTATGAAAAAATGTTTGTTTAATATGAACTGTCAAAGTCCTACTTTATCGACTAAATGCTTGTCGGTAAAGTAGTTATTTACGCTACCTTAACGGTAAAGTGATAATTTTCCCACCTCAATGGTAAATTAATTACTTTACCATTGAGGAGAAAAAGACTTCAACAATAACGAAATAAACTATATTAATATGATAATAATAATAAATTAATTTAGTCCTAATGAAATAATAAAAATTTAAATTATTGTTCATAATATTAATAATTAACTATTCATATAGTTGTCAATCGTTGTTGGTTGCTAATGGATTTCTCTAAACAACAAGCAATTGTTTTTGTTTATTTGTTGGTTGCTATGGAGTTTAGCCACCTCAACGGTAAAGTACTACTTTACCATCGAGTTTTTAGTCGATAAAGTAGGACTTTAACAGCAAGTATTGAACAAAATTGTTTACTTTTTCCTACCTTCTTTTGTTTCGCTGTCACGGCTACCGACTCTGTTTTTTCTTCTTTTAAATAACATCCATAAATTTTTTGTGTAATTGTCAAACAAGCATATTTTTCTGTATTTAAAAATACGGTTTCGCTATTATGGGAGAAAAGAATAAAAATTTAAAAAAAAACAAATGTGATAAAATTAACTTACTAAGTGATAAAATGCACTATCAAGAGTGCCATGTCATCCATACAAAATGCAAGAATGCCTTGGAAATTTGACAAAAGAGGGTAGGAACAAAGTAAAAAGGTCATGATAATAAAGCAACAATTTTTTTTATAATTTCTCAAATTAAAAAGTTACAGACAATATTTGATACTTTTGTTCCATCCCGTATATTATGGTTATGGATAAATTTCAGAGAATAATTATTTCCAAGTGTCCTCAAAATTGTTTCAACGTTGTTATTTTTCCTCTAGATTTTACTCTCATCTATTTTTTTCTTTTTCTGTATTTATCCATTTTTACTTGGTTATCGTTTCATTTTGTTTCGTTATTTTTCTGGTTCAAATATTATTCTGTTTACATTTTTGATTCCGTGCCTCACTTCCTTCATGTCTACTTTCTCTTGTTCTTTCTTGATTTTGTTGCTTGTGATTTTCACATCTACATTTTCTTTATTTTCTCTTTGATTTTTGTGTTTTCTTATAACTCTTCTTCCTCTTGGGATTCTTCTGTTTCTTATGGTTTCCATTTTTTTGTACTGTCTTTTTAACACTTCTCTTTGCTTGTTCTCTTTTCCCTTTTGCTTCGTTTGCATTTCCTCCTTTAATTCACCAAGTCTTACAGTTTTATTGCTTCATCTCTCTTCGATTTTGTTCTTCTCTTTTTGTCACTTTCTTTCTTATTACCCTCTCATTCTTTTGATGGTTCCAGTTTTACTCTATCTATACTCTTATTGTTTCCCTTGTTTCATCTTTTCTTCCCACTTTCGTCTCGTTACTTGTTCTTTTTTTTGCGTCTTTCCCCTGTGTTTTTGTCCTTTCTATTTTGTCTTTTATTTCTTTAAATTCGCCCCTAATTTATTTTATTGCTTTCTTGTTTCTCCCTCTTTATTACCGCTTTCTCTTCCCAACACTACATATTGTGTTTCTTTGTTTTTTTTTCGCCTTTTAAGATCTCCCTTTTTTCATCCTTCTTCTCGTGTTTTTATGATTTTCTTTTGTTCGTGGTTTTCTTGTATTTTTTTCTTCGTAAAATCAATCCCTTTTTCTTTGTTTCTGTTCCCGTTTTTTTTCTACTGCTATTTTGATTTTTCTATTTTTCGTTGTAATTAATTTGTGGATTGCTCTTTGCTTCTCTCCTCCTCCTCCAATCCTTACTTTTTCTGATCTTAGCTTTTATTTATTTTCTTTCTGTCTTGTCTCGTTGCCACATTTTCCTTCCCGATTTTGTTTTTCGCATTTTATTTTTTCTCTTCATTTGTTTACTTATGCTAGCGATTTCTTACTTATATTTTCATCCTATAGTTTCAGGACTGCTTGTTTATCTAGTTTCTCATTTTTTCTTGTCAATTCCCCTTTTCTTTCGGTTTGTTTCATCTTTTCTTCTCACTTTCTATACTTTTCCTGATGTTTACTACAAGTTTTGATTGTTTGGCTCATTTTCTTTTCGTTTCTGTTTTGTTTTTGCTTCTTTTCCATACACTTCATTTTTTGCCTTTACAGCCTTTCCATATTCCCTTTTTTAAATTGTTTTTGTTCTTTATATTCGCTCCTAATTTTCTTCATTTATTTCTTGCTTCTTCTTCTTTATTACCGCTTTCTCTTCCCAACTCTACATGTTTCTTTAGGTTTTTTCGCCTTTTGAGATCTCCCTTTTTTCATCCTTATTCTCGTGCCTTTATGTTTTTCTTTTGTTTATGGTTTTCCTGTATTTATTCTTCGTGAAATCAATACCTTTTTCTTTGTTTCTGTCCCCGTTTTTTTTTCTACTGCTGTTTTGATTTTTCTATTTTTCGTTATAATTATTTTCCAAATTGCTCTCCCTCCCAATCCTTACTTTTTCTGATCTTACAATTAGCTTTTATTTATTTTCTTTCTGTCTTCTTTCATTGCTCCATTCCTTCCCGATTTTGTTTTTCACACTTTATTTTTTCTCCCCATTTTGCCTACTTATGCTACCGGTTTCTTACTTATGTTTTCATCCCATATTTTCAAGACTGTGCTTGTTTATTTTTTGTTAATTCCCCTTTTCTCCCGGTTTGTTTCATGTTTTCTTCTCACTTGCTATACTTTTCCTGGTGTTTACTATAAGTTTTGATTGTTCGCCTGATTTTCCTTTCATTTCTGTTTTGTTTTTGCTTCTTTTCCATGCACTTCATTTTTTTGCCTCTGTAGTCTTTCCATATTCCGCGTTTCAAACTGTTTTTATTCTTTATATTCGTCTTCCAATTCGTCATTTATTTCTTCTCTCTTTTTCTTCGTACTGTTTTCTCTACTAATCTCTACTTTTTTTGTCGCTTTTTGTAATCAATTTTTCCATCTCTTTTTTCACGCCTACATTTCTCATGCTTTTCGTATATCTATTCTTATCATTTTTTTTTCCTGTATAATTTCCCTTATACTTCCATTCCTTTTTCTTCCTGAGATTCATCCTTTTATTTCGTTTTTCTCTAGTTCCCTTGTAGGTTTTCTTTTTCATTGATTACTGTTGTATTCTTTCTTATATCCCTTGTTGATTCCTGCCGCTCATTTTTGTTACATCCTCTTTTTTCACAGCCAAATTTCCCAATTTTCGACTGTTTAATTTCTTATTTTCTTTATCTCGCTTCTACGCTCTTCTACTATTCACTTTTTACTCTAACTTTTCTCGCATAAATTAAACGAATTTTGGACACTTCTGTAACTACTGTCTGTACTCTGAAATCTACCCATTGATTACAGTAATAGCGCCATCTATCAACACATTAATAATACCATATTTTCTTCTTCTACATTTAAACAGATTTATTATGTTGTAACACGTGTTTGTATGGATAAAACACCATTAAGTGATTTTCCAAATGCAGATTTCGAAAGTTTCCAACATTATTATGATGATAAACATTCATTGGAAATCTATAATTTACAACAACCCTTATTATTAGTTAAGGGATTATCGAAAAATTTAAATCTCATCAAACCAACAACACCAATCGATACAACGAATAATAATCGTAAAGAATTGAAACGTAAACGTGAGAAACGTTTCGATGAAATTGATGAAATGCTAATACCTGAATTGGTTGTTAAACAACATTTCCCATCAAGTTTATGGATACAGGCCAGATTATTACCGACAATCATTAATCGTTTATTGTTTCTATTGAAATTATTTAAATTACAACAGAATATCGGTAATGGTTTGGATTTAATTGATCCAATTGAAATCGATGATTTAACATTAGATTTATCCACAATTAATCACGATAAAGGTGATGTTAATAATAATAATAATGATGATGATGATGTCGATAAATCATCGATTAATATAAATAATGATAATTTAAATAATGGTTTATTACAATTAGAATTGACATCGACAATACGTGAAATCTATAATAAAGATTTTGCAATAAAACGTTTAGAAGCTGAATATCCATGGCGTGTATTGGATGAACCCAAAGATATTGAACGTGAAATTGATGTGAATCTAATGGATATTGAATATTATGAGAAATTCATATCACAACCGATTCATAAGCAATTAATACCATTTAATTTGAAAAATGTTAGCAAATTACCAGCAATCACATATTGTAAAGATTTCAAACATATTGAATTGAAATTATTAACAAATTTCTATACAAAACAAAATCCACAATTATCACAATTATATAAATCATTAACAACAATCAATTCAAATGATATTGTGAATTTGGAACGTTTAGAAACATTGGGTGATTCATTTTTGAAATTAATCACATCTTTATATTGTCTATTGAGATTTCAACAATTCAATGAGGGCCAATTAACAATGTTAAAAAGTAAATTAGTGAGTAATCGGAATTTATATTATTTGGGCAAACGTATCAATTTAGGTGGTATCATGAAGGTACGTGAATTTGAACCGAAAAACGAATGGCTACCACCTGGTTTTATAATACCAAAACAAATCGAAACATTGATAATTAACGATCGGCAATATTCAATCAGTTCATTGTTCAATTTAAAATTGAAGGCAATCGAACAGAAGAGTGGTAATCTAACAAAACCGGCACTTAATGATTATTTGTGTAATAATGAAGATCATCGTATTATCTGCGCCAATGATGATGATGATGATGATGATGAATTGAACGCCTACATTACAATGGGACAATTCATCAATAAACAATTGATTAACGATAAATGTATCGCTGATGGTGTGGAGGCACTTTTGGGTGTTTATTTTTTAAATAACGGTCTATATGGTGGCATCAAATTCTTGCAATGGTTACAACTATTTCCAGTCGATGAGAATTTGGAGAATTTATTGAATATCATCGATTTAAATCCGATTATTAATCCGAAATTGAATTTAAACGATTTTTTACGTTTGTATATTCCACAATGTGATGAATTCGAACGGATTATCGGTTATCAATTTCGAAATCGTGGTTATTTGTTGCAAGCTTTAACGCACACTTCATTTATACCGAATCGGATTACGTTGTCGTATCAACGATTGGAATTTATAGGTGATGCGATCTTGGATTTCCTGATAACCATTTATATTTATGAGAATTGTGGTGATTTGAATCCGGGCGAAATCACTGATTTACGTTCAGCATTAGTTAATAATAATATATTTGCATGTTTATTAGTACGTAATAATTTACATAAGTTTTTATTATTAATTAATCAACAATTATTGAATTTGATTGATAAATTCGTTAAAATCATGGAAATGAAAAACTATCAGATCGACGATGAAATCTTAATATTATTGGATGAGAACGATCTATCGATCAGTGAATGTATTGATATACCGAAGATTTTAGGTGATATCTTTGAAGCAATCGCCGGTGCCATCTATTTAGATTGTGGTAAAGATCTCCAGTGTGTTTGGCGGATTTTCTATCAATTAATGTGGCGTGAAATTGATACGTTTAGTAAGAATGTACCGAAAAATGTTGTACGTCGTCTGTACGAATGTAAATCAGCATATCCACGATTCAGTCAACCCAAAGATATGGAGAATGGTCAGATTATGATGGCATTGGAGTTTATGTGTGAAGGACGCAAGAAACGTGTCTATGGTTGTGGTAATAATCGTGTTATGGCGAAACGGGCGGCTGCAAAGATCGCCTTAAGAGCACTAAAGTTATAGTTGTTTGGAGAGAGAGTTTTTGTGTGGACGTATTGTAAAATCCGTTAACTAGAAAACTGTAAAAGTCTTGTCATAATTTTTAGCTCAGGTTAGGTCTTTGTCAGGTCAGGCATTTGGTTGTAAAATATCTGAACATTTCATGAAAATGTTCACCGTTTTACCACCTGACTGATCATTTTCTAGATAACGGATTTAACAATACGCCGACAACAGATATATATATCAATGGGTTTTTGTTTTTTTTTTAATAATGTTTCTATCTGTTGGATACAGTAAATTATTATAAGAGATTGTTTTCATGAATCTATTCGGCTATTCCTCTTGATTTGTGCACTATCGTATATACGGTGTTGGCACATCAACTAAGCCACAGATGAGCGACAATCTCAAGTCAAGAATGGTGTTTTTACACATTTACAATGAGGGAGATACGTGTATAAAATGATAGGTTTATTTGACCCTTTTAATTAACTTTTTGCCAATCGTTATCTTTTGAAGAACTAATCCGTAAAATTGACGCATCTCGTCACAGTTGATTGACAAATCGAATTGTTGATTGTTGTAAAAACTCGCCTTGAACCATATATACAGGGTGTCTCAGAAGTAATGGCCCACTTTGCAGGGTCAGATAGGAAATTAAATTCCGAATCCAAAAGTCCTTTACCATTTTTCGATCTGACGCATAGATAATTTACTATTAATTAAATTCAATAACCAATCAGATGCGCGCTATAACTAATCCGGGCGCTACGGAGCAGCGCGTGAGTGAGCCATAGGACCCACGGCAGTCTGCTTCTTCCCCACCTACCGTTCTACCTCTATAGCGCGCATCTGATTGGTTATTGAATTTAATTAATGGTAAATTATCTATGCGTCAGATCGAAAAATGGTAAAAGACTTTTCGATTCAGGATTTAATTTCCTATTTGATCCTGAAAGGTGGGCCATTACTTATGGGACAGCCTGTATAATATTAATGTATTGCGACTTATGCCAAAATACAATGCAGGAAGGGGTCACGATAAAAGGGACAGAAAGTATGATATTTTTGTATTTTTGTCTCTATCAGGACGAATCGCTTTTGCGCATGCGTAAAAATTCAAGTAATGAAATATAGAATGAAGTTGGCGCTGATGTCACCAACAGCCAATAGTAGAACAGAAAAACGCAAACGCATGCGCATAACGAAATTGTCTTGATAGAGAAGTCCGATATTGCTATACCGTTCTGATTTCGGCCAGTTTCGGCAAAAACTCACAATATATTAATATTATATACCGGGTGTTTTTTCTATCTATGGTCGGCAGCGATATCTCTCATTAGCCGTCAACTAAGAGAAATAAAAGTCCCAAGAACGTGTACATCTGACGATATAAGAAGGACCCAATTTTCGAGCTAATTTTGACTCAATTATCTCAGAATCTATCCAATCTAGCGAGGAATCACTCGACTCCTTCTTATATCGTCAGATGTACACACTCTTGGGACTTTTATTTCTCTTAGTTGACGGCTAATAGGGGCCTTTACACTAAGAGACTATTGCGCAGATTTTAGGAGAGACCAGACTTTTAGAGAGACAAGTCTCTTAGTGTGAATGCAACGAGAGACCTAGAAACTTTCACACAGGCATTTACAAAGACATTTGGAGAGACTTGTCTGCGGATTTGTCTCTTGTCGCCTTCAGACTAGAGAGACAAATCCGTACGAATGAAGTCTGCGCGAAAAAAGGAGAGACCGACGGTGTCTGCGCAAAATAGCAGATACAAGTCTCTCCAAAAATCCGTGAGTCTGGTCTTTCTAGTCTGAACGCAAATTATTTACGAGAGACCAAAGACAATTCACGGTCACTCTAAAATTGTCGATTATAAGGATAAAATATATATTCTTCTCTTTCTTTTGGAGAGACTTGAAGTCTCTTGGAATGTTGAAAAGTTTTTTACAGAGACCACGGACTTTTCTCTTATGGATGCTATTGTTTACTCTAAAACAACCCTGATCGGTTTAAAATAAATCAATTAAATTTTCAAAATATAAAAAGATATAAAATATAAAAAGAAATCAATTAATTGTGACGATAAATGGTAGTCATAATAATCAACTATTGTTTCCATAATTGTTATTGCTTTTATTAAAACAGAAAGATTAAGGGCCGGTCTTTTCACCTCCCAATAAAGTTACCAATAGTTAAAGTCGCCTTTAACTTATCGAGAAGATAAATGTTCCCAATAAAAAAAAGCGTCTTTTCAACCATTCTGAAGTTCTCGATAACTATCGGCCAGATAAATGTTTTTATTTATGGTTGGTATAACTGCTTAAGAGAAGGAGAATAAGGCAGAGTTGCCAGATTCAATAAGATATCTTTAGACATAATGAAGTTTAACATGGCGGGGGGAAGAGATTAAAACCCCTGTGAGAGTTAATCAACACAATTTTGGTAGAAAAAACGTTCAGATTTTTTTTCTTACGAGAAACTTTTCTTTCCAGTTGACAAAACTTCTTCTATTATATAAGTTAGGCATTGTATTATTCAATGGCTACAAAAAACTATTTTGATCTGGCACCCTTGAGGTAAATATGCGTTATACGATAAATTGAGACCAATTGGAAAGCTTGCTAAAGTCAGACATGCGCTGTTTTTCCATTGTTTGAACTGAATCGTTTAGGCCTGCATTGATAATAAACTACCCTTATTTAGGGGTACAGTCGTGCCCGACATTCATGTTATCAATTCTAGGTCTTTTTCTATATTTTTTTCGATCACGATTGATTATATAATTCAAATTAATTAAATCCCGATCTAACAAAACGTCCAGTTCAAACGCGTCCATTTTTTTTGTTTAAAGTAAGGTTATATTCTTCCCAATAACATGTTATAGGGAACTTGAACCAGCCGATAACTTATAGTTCACATTAAGCGGTTTATTGGTAGGTTGTTAGTTATTGAGAGGTGGAAAGACGGAATTTTGAGTTAAAGTGAACATTAAGTTATAGCGAACTTTATTGGGAGGTGAAAAGACCGGCCCTAAAACTCTTTCCGCTTTTGAGATATTATTGGAATGTACTACAGTAAAAATATACGGAAAATACGTCTCAAAAAATGAGGAAACTTTCAATACTTTCGCTTAAAAAAATGATTACAAAATTTAATAAAATCATTCTATAAACCGCATAAATTGAATGATTAAATTTAAAATATTAATTTTCAAATATAAAAATCTTTTTTATTGTCAATTTTAACCCTAATCGGTTTTAGATTCATTATTTACTGCAATTTAAAAATATAAAAAATATAAAAAGAAATGAATTAACTGTATTTTTCAAATTAAGATTTTTTCGCGTGCACAATGCTAGACAAACACGTGTTTCGTATTAAGACAGTTTTTACAAAAGAGAATATTGTTAACAAAGAAACATGCCGAATTTTATTAGTCCCTCAATTTGGGTTAATACCTACAAGTACAATAGTCGGAAATTCCAGAATTTGTGACCATATAAAATGAAATAAATTAACTGTATGATAATATCAACCATCTGGAACTATTTTTACCTACCATAATTATTATTGTTTTCATTTAAATAGAAATATTAAAACCCTTTCCGCTTTTGAGATATTATTGGAACAGTAAAAATATGCGAAAGATACGTCTCAAAAAAGGGAATAATGAGAAAAGTTTCAATTTATTCGCATAAAAAATTATTAAAAAAATTAAGAAAATCATTTTATAAACCATAGAAATTGAATGATTGAATTTAAAACATTAATTTTCAAATACATAACCTTTATTGTCAATTTTCGCGCTGGATCTTGCGCAATGCTAGACAAATTGTCTCTCTAAAAGTCTCACGAATCTTATTTTACGTGTAAACGCGTGATTTTAGGAGAGACCAGAGACCGAGGCAAAAAGTCTTTGTAAAAATCTCTGTAAAAGTATCTGTATTTGTCTCTGAAAGACTTGTCTGCGGACAAGTCTCTTTAATGGGAGATCCGCAGCTGTCCCTATTTAGAAAAAACACGTTGTATATGCCTTGAACTTTACGATAAATTCAAAAACAAACAAATAATTGTAACTTTATTCTATTGTTATTATTATTTAAAATTAATAACAATCGTTTATCATTTTTATAATAGAATTTTCTGATTTGGCAGTAAATTATTTACAATCGAGATAAATGAAAAACATTTTTATACAAAGCAAGATTTTCGCAAATCTAATAGAACTATCATCGTCATCATCATCATTATTATTATCATTAATTAATCAATGAACCGATTAATTATTGTTACTATTTATAATAATTATCTACAATGAAATGGCGGAACAACAACAATCAGAAATAAAAAATAACGCCTATTAATAACAATAAACTATATCTCATTCATTTTAATTATTATTATTTTTAAAGTTGTTTTTTGTTTGATAAATGTTGTGCATAATATTTGGATAATTATCCGTAAAATTGGCTCTAAACTCCCATACAACCGTCTAATAATAATAAATTTCGAACTGCACCGGAACCAAACGAGACGCAAAACGCAAAAAAAAAACTATTACATAATGAGCATGTGTGATTATTGTTTGTTTGTTTGTTTGTTTTTCCTTATCCATTCAATCTCGTTTAATTGTTAATGAATTTCGTTAAAATAAATACACCAAAGAATGATAATAATAATGATAATTTCGACATTGCCATCATATTACTATTATTGCATTTGTCTTCTTCGCATGCACAAACTTCTTGACGACCACCGAAACCGGAACGATGATAACAACGTTGTTTATAGGATGAATCATCCCAGCCACATGTACGAATTATACGGCTCTCGGGTTGTACTGGAAACAGACCACAGATAAATACGTTTTTAATACGAACGGATGAATTATGTAGAAATAGATTTCTAGACGAAACGCCATAGCTGTACAGATTATACAGGGTCGGCGATCTGAGCACCTCCACCAGGCAATGCCCCTGCTTTTCTCTACCTAAAACATACTGTACACCTAGATGCCTAGATGAGGTGCCGTAGCTGTATCTCTGTATACAGGTGTGGCGAACTAAATAGCCCCATTTGCCAGCTCCTTAAGCGTCACTATATAGTAGATAGAAAATTTTATCCACAAGTGATTAAAGTGTGTTATTGGTAAAACAAAGATTATGGTAGGCTATGTAATTTTATGATTTAATACGTACATCCATTGACTTCGAAATCGATGACCTGTTTGATCTTCCTGCACAATTTGTACGGTTTACCATCGGCCGTTTGGTGTGGACATTGTTTCAATAATTCATCATCTAATTTATTATTCTCATCACCCAAACAACGTTTATCTGTATAACTGTTGCATTCGTAACATTGCAATGCATCACCTGTAACGAATAAATTTGACAATTGACAATCAGTAATTTCTACATTTTGTCCCCCCCGATCATCTCGCTATACAAAATTCATCGACCAAAGGGCATCAGAATTCCTAGATTTAAGTTGGTACCTGTCAATATAGTGATATTTCTAGGGATTTATTTGTTTGTAACTAGATAAGTTACTAGTTCTATGGCGCAAAATTCAAAATTACTCATAAAATACGAAAATTGTGAAAACAAAATTATGAATATTCTTTGGTAAAGCCACTTCGATATACAATAAATAGAATAAAAGATTTTCTCACAGAAAATCTGAGTTTTCCATCTTCAATTCGTTAGGTAAAATGGCTGCCCAATACTTGGAGAGCTACGTTTGGAATTAAAGATAGGAAATTTTATTTTATTTAGTTGGTTACTAGGCTGTCAAAAAGTCTGTTCTCCGCAATGAAACAACTGTCAAATCTAGTTAGCCTTTGATTGGTGAATATAGTATAGAATAATACAACAATGAAGTTGTATAACAAGGAAATTGTTGTAACCGGAAATTCGCGTATATCATAAATAATTGACCTGTTACACAGTTTACATAATCATATCGTCGACAATAAATATAGGTCAATCTAGTTGGCTATGATAATGATTCGAATTTGGCGCGTTATAATTGCCATAGCAACGGCTAATTAGCGCGCAATTTGAATTGTTTTAGCAAAATTGGTGGATGCGCCTCTTTTGTTTTTGTGTAATTAAATATTTAGTAAACAAATGCTATAATTAAAATGACCTTGATAACATCCGTTGATTTTTTTTTTATTGATGGAAAAAAACTATTATCAATTGGTCTATTTATAGAATTCTTATTAGTTTAGTGGTGCAAGGGACGGCGCCTATTGATTCTCTAGGTCCATTGATAAGCTTGAATTGCGCCTGCGTTATGCCCTTTTCGTCTTAAATTATTATTGTAAAACCGATTAACGAACCAAAATTTTTTTTGGAATAAATCAAAACGAGACGGATATAGAAGCGTACTTACTACTTTTAATATAGATGAAATGTATTAAAAATAATCCAATTATACACTTTGAGTAACCCATAATTGCGCCCTTCCAATTAATTACCAAACGATTTAATTTAATTGCGCCTAATTGATCGGAAAGTGGGATAATCACAGGCACATGTAGATGTATAAATGTATTTAAAAAAAAAAACGTGCACACTGAGAATTGTGTACAGACTACAAATGCGGCACGAACACTGCGGCCGGAGGAACTTGGGAGGGAAAAAGGCGAAAATAGGAGTCGGCTCTGTAATAAAACGGGACTTGCGCGCAACCTTGAATCCCTCCAAATTCCCAAATTTCATACAGAAATACCGAATCTGTAATAAGAACAATTACACGAATGTCGTCTCAATTTGCAGAGTATTCCAAAATTTTCGACGTATTTGCTGTGTTAGAATGTGTGACAATTTGGCGTTGCGCCAATAATAACGCGATAATTTGGCGAAAAAATGTGGCTAATTAATTCAGTTTTTATTAACACATCAGTTGAACTAACAAATTGGATAATTTGTTGTATCCGTTTAGATAGAAATTTTTGCTAACAATAGAAATTAGACGACAATTTTTCGTTTTTTTTTTTATTCTATTCAGTCGAGATGTAGGACGGCAAAATTTACTTCGAATTTATTACAATTATTTGGTGCCAAATCAAAATAATTAAACGATTATTGTTAATTTTCATAGTAAATAGAATAAATTTCCGATTATTTGTTCAATGTCGAGGTTCTCCTAATTTTGAGGCTTACAACAAACAATCGCTTTCCCAATCAACCGTGAAAAACAAATAAATTTAACATTAATTTATTTAATTCAATTCTTTATGGTAAATAACGTGAGTTTATTCACACAATCGACAAAACTATGCCAGGAGTGGATTGCTGCTCTGTTGTTGTCCGTTGTCTACCGTTTCTATATTCACGAATAGTTCATGTTCCCTGTTCTCTTGGAATTACCAAAAAGAATGGGAGGGAGAGAGAGAGAGAGAACAGACAGGTCCGGCGCCTCCACCATTTCGTCAATTTGCCGCCACGTTATTTGTGCCGGGTTTTTTCGCCGTAGCCGACGTCAAATACTAGCCGTGCTGAGAGAAATCTGGCAACAATGCAAGCGGACCGGTCTCAATCGTTTGTGAATGTAAATAGTACGTTTCTTCGCGGTTTTTCTTTGGCTTTATTTATTAGAAATTGCATTATTTTTATACCATCTTTAACTGATGAAGGTGTTTAAAGGTTGTGTAACGTGTTGTTGGAAGGAATTCACCCAGTAAGCTATAATAAAAGCGTAAACTCATCTATTTCAGTTTCGAATACATAACCTCAAAATTTGCCGTTGGAGTCGATTAATACCTATTTAATTTACGAACAATTAATTATTTATTCTTGTAATCATGCCTAGTAGATGTTGCGTTACTGGCTGAAAGAGTAATTATGATTCGGCTTTAAAAAAAACACAAAATCATCGCGATATAAGTGTTTATAAATTTCCCAAAAACGAAGAACGAAAGCAAGCATGGTTGAAAGCAATCCCACGGAAAAATTTTACACCTTCGTCTTCAACTGTAGTTTGCCAATTACATTTCAATAGTAACGACATAATATTGTCTGACAACTATTTACAACCAGATGGGACCATTAAAGATCTTCCTCTAAACCGACCGCGGTTGAAAGACTCAGCTGTTCCCAGTATTTTTCCAAATTTACCCTCATATTTATCAAAAGTAGCAACTACTGTAAGAAGTGATCCAGAATCCAGACGGGAATCTATTTTACAAAGACAAAATGAGGATATCGAAGCTTTTATGAGGTCAGAAAACTTTAATGATTTAATAAATAGTTTTCAACTAAATTAAATTTATCTGGATGGGAATTTAAAATTGTTAGTAAAGGAATTTATTTTTTTACATTAGATTATAGTGAATCATTGACTATAAATTCATCAATACATATTTGTAACAGTTTTCAAGTAGGGGAAAGTCCTACAGTACCGGCCGGCATCCAGTACCGGCCAGTTACTGTTTCACAAATTCTACACCAAATGGAGATACAGGGTGCATGGCATTTTTTGATGTTTGGTCTCATAATGACGTGCCCTGTGCGGCGACGTCCTCTCGTAATAGGTTAACTGCCAACGCAGAGTTTTATGTTGCGCGCTATGAGCGTACGATACATAAGTGAAGTTCAGTGGTTTATTATCAAAGGTTATTCGGCTATTTCAACGAAAGTAAAACGTGTTAACTGTTGATTACTTATTTAGGTATCATGAAGCATAATTTATATCACACTTCAAGCCTTATATTTAATTACTGAGCGAACATTACATTTTTTTCCGTTTCCTACAGTACCGGCCAAAAAATTGTCCCCCAGTACCTATCGTCCACTATTTAAGGTAAAGAAAGGCACTTGTGATCCTACCAATATTCAAAGAGCTATACAAAAGGTAGGTACTAAGCAAGGAGATGAGTCTACACATGATACAATATACCTAAAGCGACATTAAATGATAGAATAAGTGCTTTTGGAAAAGGAGTTTGCAAGAAAGGCAAAAAAAACAGACTAAAACCCAAGTTTTGCAATTTGCCCTTTGTGCCTTGAATCTCACGAAGAAGGTTGGGCACAATGTGTAAATTGCAAAACTTGGGCTCATGAGGCTTGTACCAATATTTCGGAATTGTCCAATCAATATTTTTGTGGTTATTGCTTTTTTTAAACAATATTTTGCACACTGGCCGGTACTATGGGACTATTTGTGGAATATTGATTTTTTATTATTTCCAAATTTTATTAATAAAACTGTTTATTTCTAAATATATCGGTATTTTATTATTTCCATTCATTGCCTAAGAGTTTCTTTACACAAATCAACAATTATTGAACATTTAATTAAAGGCATTTTTAATTTATTCTAATTGTAAGTGAACCTTAGGGTGACGGTACTGTAGGACTTTCCCTTAAGTGTCTTTATCAAACCAGAAAAACTAACTCCCATTGATTTAAAATGGGTTTTGCCTTTTCATCTTAAAATTTCTAGGTGGTCTCGTTACAAAGATTCATATGATTTGGTTTCTCCACCAGTTCTACATTTGTTAAAAAGGGGGTTAAATTGATTAACGTCCGCTCGGGAACAAGCCATAGAACAAAATTTTGAACAAATAAAACAGTTAGAAGTCATTGTTGATCGCAGTTACGACAAATTAGAAATCTCAAACCTAAGACTTCTTCTTCTATAGTAATTATGGCCTTTATTTTATATTCTCAATCACCTTCATGCTACGAGTTAATTCGAACTTTTTTAAAGTTACCTCATAATAGTTATGTTCGATACGTATGCGTAAAGTGAGGTTTTCGAGTAGGGTGAAATTGAAGCACGAGTCTAAGAGACTGACGCATACACAACGAGATCGAGTGCGCTGTGTATCCCCACGAGCCGTGAGGCGAGTTCTTCAATTTCACCCTACTGGATACCTCACTTTACGCATAAGTATCGAACATAATTTTTTATAACGACGAATTCTAAAGTTTTGTAGATAGAAAAGAATTATTTATTTCTAAAAAAATTTTAGAAAATAGTAAGGTTAGTTTATTTCCTCGCACACTTGATCCAGTTGAAAATCACTACTTATTTACTTTCACGCACGCTGCTGTACTTTCACGCACGGTGTTGTACTTTCACGCACGCTTACTATAAATCGTTATACCATGCTCTGAATACGGTTCTTTACGCCCGCCATACAACGCTCGAATATTGAACTTTAGAAGCGGGAGTTATAAAAAAGATATTTACAATCATTATCTTCATCATTCCAAATTTCGGCTATTCTGATTCTAGCAATCAAAATTATTTTAAATTGTCTACGTACGTATTGAACTTTTATTATTAGTCTCTTTAGAAATCTCAAAGGCATGGCAGTTTATCATCATCATTAAGGAAAACATCAAATTCCAAATAAAAATGTCAATAATCACTTCATAAACACTGCCAATTTGTAGCAAGGAATGCCCTCGATCAGACCGGCCGGTCCGCTAACGGAGAGAAGTGCGACGTTGCCTTTCTCTCAGCACGGCTAGTTATTTGACGCCGGCTACATTTTCGCAAAACATAACCCTGAAGCAATAGAATGTCTACAAAGTCAAATCTAAGGAGCATCCGGCAACCTACACATTTTCTAGCTAATCGCGTAAAGTACGCAAAATTCAGCCCAACACTGTTGTAATTCTGCCATCAAATCGAATATGTTTTTTGCGTTTCTTAATCTCGTCAATTTCATGCCAAAAATATTGCAAACGTATGGAAGCAGTTGTTGATATACAGTGTAGGCACAATAGCTGATTCCACTGTACCGGTAAGGCAGTAGAAATAGCGATTGCTATGAATTTTTGTAAAATAGCTTCATGATCACAACAGAGACAGTCTTCTGTCCTACTACAATTGCGATTATTTATAGGCCTAGTTAGAGTGCCAACTCTGTAGTTTAATCAACTTTTTACGCAGTAGTCACCTTATTCGTTCGTTTATTTGAAATTCATTGTGACAGATGAAAATGTTGACAAT
Source organism: Epicauta chinensis (assembly GCA_021725515.1). Classification (NCBI taxonomy): domain Eukaryota; kingdom Metazoa; phylum Arthropoda; class Insecta; order Coleoptera; family Meloidae; genus Epicauta; species Epicauta chinensis. The sequence goes on from JAEDXX010000264.1 coordinate 25,560, forward strand.
TTCGCCAACTATTTAAAGTAAACGTTTCATCTGTTTACGGGCAATTTTCTAGGTTACGAGGAAGGGTTCACAATATCGACTGGCGCCACATATTATGTAACCTATACGGGCGGTGGGGGGGGGGATTCGACAGCACAACTGATATGGCATGTTGATGTATTAACAAACGAGATTGGAATTAGTTGACGACGCGTCTATCACGTACCCCGTGTACCTTATCAAGGCTTCCGTTGCATGTCTGTCATCAATCAGAACGTATTATCGGAAGCCACTGAGAATTTATATTTATTTTAATAATGCTGTACAGAGAACAGGGCTGTCCAAGCTGTTTTGGTTTTTTTCTTTGAAGTGAAACTTCTTTAGACGCTATAGACAGTTGAGAGTGCTACCAACTGTCTAAAATGTACACTACTGTCTAAAGTTGGTATTATTGATCGATTTGCAGCGCCCTCTGGAAAGAAACTAAAATTTCCTCTGTCCAATAAAAAAATGAACTCCATCTCTAACCTAAGAGGTTTCACTTCTCACGCATTTTCAATTATATTTTTTTAAATTCGAGAGATAGTAGATAATCAAGCGTCAAATGTGAGTTGAAAAAAACGCGACTGATCGAATAAATTGGGCCGTTTGCGGATTATTAAATCGTACTTTGTTCTGCCAATTATTCCAAACAATATTCACAATTGAGTTAATCGCCACGTGACATCGACGACCGGATTGATGCATACGTAAAAGCGATGCAAATATCCAGTATGAATCTACCCAAATTTTCTATTAATTCACTCTTGATGCCCTGCAATTTTGATTGATTTATTATAACATGTTTGTTTTTTGTTAACGTTCAACATCTTAAACTATCAGCATATTTAGAAGTCCATTTCCCATTACATTAAATTGTTCTGGGAAAATGTGGAATTCGTTGACTAGCAAAAACAATTTCCCCCCCAGGAGATTACTATCAATTCCGCCCTCACATAGCGGTTTAGAAATATTTAAAAATAAATGAGAGACTTATGTAAGATCGTTTTAGCTATAAAAATGCATCGTTTTTCCTCAAGGATTTCGAAATGTTTCCATTAATTTTTCATTACATCTACAAGCAATTGGTAGGAAGTTTCCTGTGGAAAACCGACAAATTTACAAAAGAAAAGTTTCGTGAAAATTTCCAATTTATTTCAAATGGAAATCGTAAAATTCAATAACGTACGCAATTTGATATTTCAATCTGTTTGCAATTTTTGTGCTAAATCAGAACGAACGATGTTCATCCCCAATTCGTATTCGAGCACGGGGAGAGGACAATTTCAGGCTTACATTAAGACGATTAGGATTATTTTAAGTAGTTTCTGCGTTGTCCATGGATTTTAGTAAAGAACCATTCTACATGCGAATTATTTGCCCGGCGCCTTCGCCATTTTACAATTTTAAACAATAATTTATTTAAACATTTCTATATTTTGCGAGATTGCGATTTAATTAATAGAATTAATATTTGTTAATATGAATATAAATCAACAAACGGGCGGGACGAAGTTTGCCGGGTCCGCCAGTTAATTTATAAATACAAAAATCATAAATCGCGGTAAGTCTTGACATTTTAGTTTCGTTCCAGAGGGCGCTCTATATATTGATCAATGCTACCAACCTTAAAGCCTAGTGTTTATTTTCACAGTCGTCAGAACTGACAGAGTAAAAGCGACGCTATGGCAACGCTCCCACTCTTCCCTCTCAGCTGTCTGTTAGAGGCTCTGATCTCAATAACTGGATAGCTGATCCTTATGGCGTAAAAACGAAAAAGTGACTAAAATTACAGCGCTCCAAATGAGAGGCTGGGAACTAAATAAAGCGATTGTGCGCATGCGCGGCTATAATTACGTTGGCGAATAATTTAAAATTATTACATCTAGTAGCCGCATTTTTACACGCGCATGCGCAGTTACATTTTCCTTAGTTCCTAGACCGTCATTTGGTGGCGCTAATTTTACACGCGCATGCGCCGTTACATTTTCCTTAGTTCCTAGCCCGTCATTTGGTGGCGCTGATTTTCGCCAATTTCAATACATGGGATACTCTATCCCATCTCTATCCAGTTATTTGCCAAACTTAGGGAAATCCTGGAGCCCTTCAGCATGGGATGTTTTTATGCTAAAGTCACTAATACTTACACTACCACTACCACTGCACATAATTAATTATTACCTAACAAAGAAAAATAACAAATTTTCGGAACGTTATTAACACTTTAACGGCCCGAAATGAATTTAACAAGAAACGACGCATTCCAACAACTACCTTTAACAACTGAATTTCAGATCAAAGATGAGAGTAACATGAGATAGCACAGTAAAGTTGCGTAATAGAACGTACAAGAGGATGCTTTGAAATATAATAAGAAGTCGATAAATTCCAGCTTACATCAAGGAGCTTTTCCAATTTACCTTTTGCGCTCTGTAGAACGGTGGAGGCGCCGGGAGCAAATAAATGTGTACATAAAAATGGTGGAGGTGCCGGACGAATTGCAATTTCTAATTGCTTCCCCAATTGGATGGATAACGAGCAACTCTATGAAATAATCCTAATTTTGTTAATTTAAGTCAAGAATTTTACTTTTCCCGTGTTCGTATGGGGATTGAGAATGGTACGTCGATCGAAAGAGACGTTCAAAAGGATTATATTTATGTGTTTCGTTTGCCAACAATCAATCGAGTTCGGCGATGAAAAACGCTGCATTCTAGTGGCTGCAAACTGAAAGTTGCACAAAGTACAGATTTGATTACAATTTTTCCAAACAAAGTTAAGGAACGATGAGAGGGCACTTTAGAGTTCAAGAAAATAGAAAATGGGGTTGTAATTTGGCCCGGCGCATCCACCACTTTGCGTTCAAACTGGAAATTTCTCTCCAATAAATCGCTGGAGAACGTTCTCTAAACTGTGCCACCTTTTAAATTAGATCCGCCAAAATATATTAAATTCCATCGAGTTCACCGTGACAACATCGAAAACATCCACCTTTTGATCTCTTATCACTTGACGACTTTCCAATTTCTCGTTAAATTACTCTATCAACAACGGGACGATGGAATGTTGTAAAAGATCATCATCGTTTTTCAGCCGTATGTTTTGCGCATCTATCGCTGGTGGAGATCTTCACTATGTTTCCAAACAGTAGCGTTGCGACCGTTCCCATCTCAACATACGCACAGATCGTAGCAAGCAACGAAAGAAAACAGCCTCCCAAACAAAAACGAAAAAAAAAATAACACGAATCAAGTAAGTCGTCGTCAGATTGTGTGTTTGTGTGTTTTCATTTGCAAAGCAAATCTGTTTGCTCTCTCGACAAAACAAACCAATTTTAATCAAAACAAAACAAAAAAAAAAAACTTTAATCAAATTTTATTTCTATGTCGTTGACAAATTTTTTTCTGTCAAGAATTGCTTTGTAATTTCGTTTCGTTTATCTGCGATAAAAGTTGGTTGTTGTCGTTAGAGATACGCTTTTCTATTCGATCATCTATCATTTCGTACAAATGCGGTAATTACCGCCAAGACTTTCTTAGTATTTCTTCAAGCTTAACTTTATTATTACTGAATTATCGCATTTTGATAGATACTCGAACTAGTGTTCTAAATAATGGCAAAATATCCGCATATACAGGTGCGGCATTCGGTCCAAGTCTGAAAGACATCACTCAAGAGTCAGTAGATGAGGCTAGTTGTACTGTAGGCTTCAAAAGTGGTGTTTTGTTGTTTGTCTTTTTTTAAACAGTTCTCTGTCATTTGTTAGACAAAGACTAACTTATTTTATAGTTACATTTTATTTCTCTTATCGATAGATCTCTTCCTGTGACCCTAATTGAAGCGCCTCTACTGTAACTCCATCTTATTGTAAGATATCAGTTGAATACAGTAATGGCGAATTAAGTAGCTATAAAACAGTACCACCAATGAAAAAACGTATTTAGAAACATACGATTTCACTTCATAATTGCCTACTTATTTTGCCAACACTGTATGACGTCTTTAGAATTCAAACCATATTCTATGCGGTACAAGTAAGTTTGGCTGTTTTAATATACAGTAGAGACAACGGAAACAGGCACGGACGAATAAATGTATCACATCACAAAACTTTTAATAGAAAATTGAAAATCAAAATTAAACGTACAAAATACTACTGCAACAATAACATTTTTCTATCCTATCGGGTGCGAGGGAATGCAAAAGATTGCTTAAAATGTGCCATCTTCCAAATAATTAGTGGACAGACTATACTTGAACTCGCCTTTAACTTAGTGACTTTTGTGTCGATTTACGATAAATTCCCCTAGATTTGGTGACTTCGCCTCGTCCTTGATTGGTCACGTTTAATTGGCTGCCTTGTATCTAGTGACTTTTGGTATCTTTAGAATTCAAACTATATTTTAAGAGGTCAAAGAAAGTTCGTCTGTTTTAATATACAATAGGGGCAACAGAAACAGGCATATTGGGGATTAATACGGATCACAGACACTTGGACGAATAAATGTATCAACTCACAAAACTTTTAATAGAAAATTGAAAATCAAAATTAAACGTACAAAGTACTACTGCAACAATAACTTTTTTCTATCCTATCGGGTGCAACGGAATGCAAAAAATTGCTTAAAATGTGCCATCTTCCAAATAATTAGTGGACAGACTTTATACTTCAACTCTCCTTTAAGTTAGTGACTTTTGTGTCGATTTACGATAAATTCCCCTAGATTTGGTGACTTCGCCTCGTCCATGATTGGTCACGTTTAATTTGCCGCCTTGTATCTAGTGACTTTTGGTATCTTTAGAATTCAAACTATATTCTAACAGGTCAAAGAAAGTTCGTCTGTTTTAATATACAATGTGGGCAACAGAAACTGGCATATTGGGGATTAATACAGATCACAGACACTTGGACGAATAAATGTATCAACTCACAAAACTGTTAATAGAAAATTGAGAAGCAAAATAAAAGTTATACTAAATTCATCAACCAAAGGGTTCCCAGATTTAAGTTGGTATCCTTGAATATAGTGATATTTCTAGGGATTTATTTTCTTGTGTCCATATTCTCGCTTGCAATCCTGGGACTGCGTAAGTGGTTTAACGAGATATTTGTCAAATCTAGTAACCCTTTGGTCGGTGAATTTAGTATACAAAGTACTACTGCAACAATAACTTTTTTCTATCCTATCGGGTGCAACGGAATGCAATAAATTGCTTAAAATGTGCTATATTCCAAATAATTAGTGGACAGACTTTATACTTCAACTCTCCTTTAACTTAGTGACTTTTGTGTCGATTTGCGATAAATTCCCCTAGATTTGGTGACTTCGCCTCGTCCAGGATTGGTCACGTTTAATTTGCCGCCTTGTATCTAGTGACTTTTGGTGTTATTTCCGATAAAGTCACTAAATCTGGTAACTTTTATGACATATTTGAGGCGGTAAATTTGAAATATTCTTGATTACATGCTGATTCTAACAAGAGAAGAAATCTAGTCAAGTCGATTTAGACACAGCGCGCATCTATTGTTTGACAAAGTTCCGACTTATAAGTTTTTGTCTCAATTTGCATATTTCGTCTAAAATCAACATAAATTCCATTATAACAGCAAATAAGTTAACGAGCATCTTCATAAATTCAACATAAAGTCGAACAAAAACGTTGACTGTATCAATTTTTTGTAAACAAAAAAAAACAACAAATTAAAACCAACCACTATTGTTGATTATTTTCGTGAAATTAACAGAGAAAATTATATTTCAACCCCCTGGCGACAATACGAATCAACAAATCAACCCCAAAACGCTTTTAAAATTATTTAATAACAATAACAAAAGCCTTCACGTAAATTCTGTACAATTTTCATGGATGATTTGTTGTTTTGTATTAATGCGACGCAAATAGAGACGGTCTACGGTTTAATTAAATCACACACAAAACTATACAGTTTTGCTTTTATTTCGATTTAATGGATAAAAGCAAAAATCAACATTTGTTAATTAATTGAATCAACAAAATCAATATTGTGGCAAGAGCCACGATTCTATTTTATTATGCGGTGCTATCTTGGCCTGCTATACGATATCGATTAGAGATAGGACACTCCACTCAACGTGGATGGAATGCCGCAACTGTATGCTCCATTATTGGATCAGCACTAGAGACAGCAATCGAAGCGAATTTGGGGACCACTCTAAGAAAAAAACGCACTAAAATCGATACAAACACACGTGATTAAGTTAAGCCATACGTGTGTGTGTACCTAACGTTTTTTTTTATGTTTATTTTATTACGAAATCAATCGCTTTGTTGGTATAAAACCACCCCATTATACCGGTTTTTTTTCTGTGTATATTATAGGAATCGCATATAATGGATTTATTTGGCAATACTACATCGATCCCAACTACAATAACAACACTATCGAATTCGACACGTTTCTCATCAAATTTCCAAACAAATCTCACCGATCATCCCAACAATAATACAAACAATACGATCACATTCATTGTGGGTTTCGGTATTTTGATATTGTTTGTATTATTAGGCATATTGGCGAGTGCATTTCTATGTGTTACATTGAAGAAGGATCCGTACTTGTGGGAGGTTGGACGCGAACAACAATTACAAGAGAAATTGCCCGATATTAGCGTGAATAATGTCGATCAACAGCAACAACAACAACATGAAGAAGAAGTGATCGAATGACTGTTATCAGTGTGCTTGTTTAAAGTAATGTGTTTTTGGTGTTGTGGGTGTGTGTGTGTGGGATATTATTGAATGATAAAGAGCAAGCTATTAAAGGACCAATTCAATATTAATTAAAGGATGCGCTCAACAAAATTAATTTAACTTCCAACGAGTGCGAGTTGATTGCGTTTTTGCTAAAAATAAAACATTTCTAATATAAAAGAAACAATGTATTTTTTGTGTTCAATTATTTCAAATTATCAAATAAGTTTTTTTCGAAATTGGCGCCATTATACCCACACAAATCTAGTAATTTTCTGTTTATTTACAATAATCCCCCAAATCCAGCAGTTTTCGCAAAATTGAAGACTACATCTAGTGACTTTTGATCTAATTACTTTTATTTTTCACCAGTTACTCGGTGAAACACTAGCACAGTTGTTTTTCCCATAAAACAGTGTTTCTTTAAATTTACTTTGAGACATTTTAAATGTACGCCTCAAAAATCCCAACTGTAACATATACAGAGTGTCTTTTCTAACTAGAGTTGAGTTGGAATGCAGAAGATACTTAAGCAGTAAGGCGTGTGCCTTCTTAAATTATATAATCACAAAATAAAAGGCATTAAATACTACCGCGACAATTACTTTTTCGATCGTATCAGGTATGTTGAAATAAAATAAGTCGCCCAACATCTAGAATCCTTCTAATAATTAGCGTACATAGTTTACACTTAAACTGTTCCTCAACTTAGTGACTTTTGTGTCTATTTATGATTCCCCTAGCTTTGGTGATTTTTTCTCATCAGTTATTGATCTCATTCAATTTCCCGCCTTGTATCTAGTGACTTTTGCTATTATTTCAGACAAACTCCCCAAATCTAGTAACTTTTATGAATTATTTGGCGCGGTAAATTTGAAATATTCTCGACTATACAGGCTGATACTAACAATACTAACAAGAGAATTATTTGATTTATCGAAATTTCAAAAAACACTAACTTAATTTAATTACAGCTAATTTATGAACAAAATTAATTTTTTTCTCAACCGTTATTATGTGCGTATGCGAGTTGATATGTTTTTGTTAAAAATAAAACATTTTTAACATAGAGAAAACAAACAAAAAAATGTTTTATTAATCCATTTGGTTTTTGTTAAATTAATTAAAATTATCAATAATTTTTTTCGAAATTGGCGCCATTATACCCACACAAATCTAGTAATTTTCTCGTTATTTGCAATAAATCCCCAAATCCAGGTATTTTCAAGCAACAGTTGGCAGTTTTAACAAAATTGATGACACAATTATCTAGTTACTTTTATTTTTCACCAGGACAGATGTTTGTCCCATAAAACAGTGTTTCCTTAAATTTAGTAGTCCGTGAAATTTACTTTGCGACATTTTAAATGTGCGCCTCAAAAATCCCCAACTGCAGCATATAAAGAGTGTCTTTTCTAACTGGAGTTGAGTCCAAAAGTAGGACACACTTAAGCGGTATGGCGTATGCCTTCTTAAATTTTTCAATCGTATCAAGTATGTTGAAGTAAAAAAGGTCGATTAACATCGAAAATCTTTCAAATAATTAGCGTACAGAGTTTACACTTAAACTGTTCCTTAACTTAGTGACTTTTGTGCCCATTTACGATATTTCCCCTAGATTTGGTGATTTTTTCTCATCAGTTATTGGTCACAGTCCCAGCTTGTATCTGGTGACTTTTGGCGTTATTTGAAACAAACGTCCAAATCTAGTAACTTCTATGAATTATTTAGCGCCGCAAATTTCAAATATTCTCGATTATACAGGCTGACTCACAATATTAAGAAGAGAATTATTTTATTTATCGATATTTCAAAAAAAACTAACAATTTAATTAAAGCTAATTTATCAACAAAATTAATTTATCTTCCAACCATAATATGTGTGTGCGAACGAAAAAATGTTGTATTAATCCATTTGTTTTTTGTTAAATTAATTAACATTATCAATAATTTTTTTCGAAATTGGCACCATTATACCCACACAAATCTAGTAATTTTCTGTTTATTTACAATAAATCCCCAAATCTAGGAATTTTCAAGCATCAACAATTGGCAGTTTTAACAAACTTGAAGACTACAAGCATCTGGCGACTTTTGATGGCGCAAATTTCCCTAGATCTAGTTACTTTTATTTTTCACCACTCAGTAGACGAAACACTAGCGCAGATGTTTTTCGCATAAAACAGTGGGCAAGAAATATGGATGTTGTACAAAATTAGGGATTTCTTTAAATTTACTTTCAGAAATTTCAAATGTGCGCCTCAAAAATCCCCAACTATTGCATATACAGAGTGTCTTTTCTAACTGGAGTAGGAAATACTTAAGCGGTATGGCGTGTGCCTTCTTAAATTGTGTAATCACAAAATACTACTTTTTCGATCGTATCAGGTATGTTGAAACAAAAAAAAGTCGCTCAACATCTAAAATCTTTCAAATAATTAGCGTACAGAGTTTACACTTAAACTGTTCCTTAACCTAGTGACTTTTGTGCCTATTTATGATTCCCCTAGATTTGGTGATTTTTTCTCATCAGTTATTGGTCACATTCAATTTCCCGCCTTGTATCTAGTGATTTTTGGTATTATTTGCGACAAACTCCCCAAATCTAGTAACTTTTATGAATTATTTGGCGCCGCAAATTTCAAATATTCTCGATTATACAGGCTGACTCACAATACTAACAAGAGAATTATTTTATTTATCGATATTTCAAAAGAAAAAACTAACAATTTAATTAAAGCTAATTTATCACTCAAGTTGGCGTCTCATCCTCATTTCATCTGTAGCCTACCAACTTTCTCACAACATTTACCACAGATTTTCGTAAAATCACAATTTGGAAAATACTCATTCAAATAGGTTTCAAATTTCTCCGAAAATACACCGAAATTATCACCGATGCCACAATTCTACAACACACAACAAACTAATCAACTCAAAATGGGTAAACTAAAGCCGGATCCACACTATAATTCCTGTTAGCGAATCGTGAGACTAGCAAGACAGTGTGAATCCGGCTTTAGACGGTAAATTCACCTGTAATTGTTGATCAATATTGTTGATGGCGTAACGTAAATCACGTACAACTTCGTTAACGTAACGGTAAGTGTTGCGACTGATTCGTTTTTGAATCAAATCAAAATTTGGTCTCTCCTGCAATTCAACAAATTAATTAATTAATTAAAATTAATTAATTATTAATAAAAATAATTACCAAAATATCTTCATTTATTATATAATAAAGGTCGCAATTTCTTAAATCTATGATAATCTTCTCAAATATACCTTTACTACGTTGCGTTAAACCACCCCCATTTTTTATTTCGTAAATTCGATATTTTTTATAATTGAATTTATATTGTTGTTGGTGGTATTGGTGTTGTTGTTGTTGTTGTTGTGATAAATTACCAGAATATTCCGAAAATAATGTTAATTGTGATGATGATGATGTTGTTGTACTTGTTATTGTTGTTATATTACTTAAACTATCATCATAATCAGAGAAATCTCCAATATTCAACCAATCATTAACTTTGTTGAAAATATTCAAATTCAACTTAACATATTTTTAAACAAAATTCAGCAAAAACATACAAGAAAAAATAATACGAACAATTTGTTTGTTTTTTAAACATAAACAACACAACACAAAAAAAAAACCGTGCAAAAAAAAACAGAATTATTGTTAAGGGAATTTACTCAGATGACCACCAATCAACCTCTGCATTATTATCGGTATTGTTGTTAATTGTTTCATCATCCCTTGTTGTTGTTGTTGTTGTTGGTGCTGTAACTGCTGCTGCTGTTGTTGTTAATGTTGCTGTTGATGTTGTTGCTGTAGCCGTTACAGACGTAACCATTGCCACCGTTTCTGGTACTTTTTTATTACGTGACGAATCCAATTTTATCCAATATTTATTATTCATCGCCTCAATACCTTTATTGATATTCTGTGCTGTTTCTAAAAATTCAATCACACAAGGATTTGTTGTTGTTGCTGTACTGGTTGTTGTTGTTGTTGCTGTTGCTGTTGTTAATAATGTTGTTGGTGTTTCTGTTGTAATCTCGGGATTCTTACAATTTTTCGCAACAAAATACAGACCAGGTTTCATATAAATTTTCCCATTATCATCATCAATTAATTCATTATCAAAATCAAATAAATTCGTTTGATTCGCTTGATCTACAGTTTCCGTTGATAAAATACCATGTGATGAATTCTTATCATTAACAATTATTGTTTCATTTGTTGTTGGTGTTGTTGTTGTTGTTGTTTTTGTATCTGTTGTCTTTAATTATAAATCATTTTAAATGAAACTTCTACACAAACTATACGAGATAGAAACTCCCAACTAGAAAATATACAGTGGTGGCAAATGTAATAAACACCCAATAAGTTTACGTGCCAAACTTTCTACAGTATACTGCAAGTTACTCGTCGTTTGCTAACATCTGACACGATTCCTCAAAGTAACAAAAAAAAGAGTGAAGTAAGAAGAGAAATGAGTGGAGAAAAAAAAGAGAGAGAGAGAAGAAAAGAGGAGCAACAGACACTGTGAGGGTGGGAGTAAGACGTACGATTGGTGACAGGGCCAGGAAGAGAGAAGAGAGAAGAAAGATAAGCGGATATGGAGGCTGCAAGATAAGAGGAACATGCGAAAGTAGATAGAGGAAGGAGACAGGGGGGAGGATGATGAACAAAGGTGAGAGCAAAGGAACGAAACAAAAAGTAATAAGAGTAATTGAATGGGTAGGAAAAAAAGAGATAGATGGCTGGAGAGAAGAGAATACTGAATAGAGACAGAAGAATGATGAGAGTAGAGTAATAAGTGGAAAAAGTAAATAGCAAAGGCATAAAAGGTGCGTCTTGAGTAAAAAAAAAGAGACTATACACGAAATATACAGTGGTGGCAAGTGAAATAAACATCCAATACGTTTACGTGACAAATATTCTACAGTATACTGCAAATTCTGCGTCTCTATACTCGCCGCTTACTAACAACTCACACGATTTTTCAAAGTAACAAAAAAAGAGTGAGTAAGAAGAGAAATGAATAGTGAACGGAGAGAAAGAGGGGAAAAGAGGAACAACAGACACCGTGAGGGTGGGAGTAAGACCTACGATTGGTGAGAGAGAAGTGAGAAGAAGGAGAAGCAAGATAAGAGAAAGGAGACAGGGGTGAGTAATTGAATGGGTAAAGAAGAGATAAATGACTATAGAAAAGATAATACTGAATGGAGACAGGAGAATGATGAGAGCAGAATAATAAGTGGAAAAAGGGAATAGCAGAGGGATAAAAAATGAGTCTTGAGTAAAAAAAAGGAGAGAGAGAGGTGAGTTATGCGTGAAAAGAGAATGATGAAAGCAGAGCGGACAACAAAGGATCGAGCACAAAGGACGAAATTGGCGAAAGGTGAGTGATTAGTGTAAGAAGGGCATATAGAAAAAAAATTGACGCCTCTATAAGTGGTTATTAATTGGAATATATTCCCCCACCTAAGACTAGAAATAAATCGATATTTATCCGAGAAATATTCAGACCGTCGATAGTTCAATGGGAGAACACCTCAAAGCCCGGAAAGCACAAGGAGACCCGTGTTAGGTTCGATTCCCGGTCATGGTATGAATATTTCTCGGATGAAACTGAAAGCGATACGAATAGTTAATTAATCAACCACAAATAATTTAATATAGAAAATGAGCGAGAATTGAGGATGGCGGAGAGATAAGAGGAAGGAGACAGGGGTGACGATGATGAACAAAGGTGAGAGGAGAGGAGCGGAACAAACAGCAAAAAGAGCATTTGAATGGGTAAAAAAAAGAGATAAATGATTGGACAGACGAGAATACTGAATGGAGACAGGAGAATGATGAGAACAGAGTAATAATTGGAAAAAGGGAATAGCAGAGGGATAAAAAATGAGTCTTGAGTAAAAAAAAAGGAGAGAGAGAGAGAGGTGAGTTATGCGTGAAAATAAAATGATGAAAGCAGAGCGGACAACAAAGGATCGATCAGGCTGTCGATAGTTCAGTGGAAGAACACCTCAAAGGCCGGAAAGCACAAGGAGATACGTGTTAGGTTCGATTCCCGGTCACGGCACGAATATTTCTCGGATGAAACTGAAAGCGATTCGAATAGGTCATATTCATTAATAAAATTAATTAATCAACCACAAAGAATTTAATATAGAAAATGAGCGAGAATTGATGATGGCGGAGAGATAATCGGAACATCCGAAAGTTGATAGAGGAAGGAGACAGGGGTGAGGATGATGAACAAAGGTGAGAGGAGAGGAGCGAAACAAACAGCAAAAAGAGCATTGGAATGGGGGAAATAAAAGAGATAGATGATTGGAGAGACGAGAATACTGAATGGAGACAGGAGAATGATCAGAGCAGAGTAATAATTGGAAAAAGGGAATAGCAGAGGGATAAAAAATGAGTCTTGAGTAAAAAAAAAAGGAGAGAGAGAGAGAGGTGAGTTATGCGTGAAAATAAAATGATGAAAGCAGAGCGGACAACAAAGGATCGAGCACAAAAGACGAAATTAGCGAAAGGTGAATGATTAGTGTAAGAAGGGTAGAGTGAAGAGGGGCATATAGAAAAAAAATTGACACCTCTATAGGTGGTTATTAATTGGAATAAATTCCCCCACCTAAGACTAGAAATAAATTCATATTTATCCGAGATAGTTCAATGGGAGAACACTCAACGCCCGGAAAGCACAAGGAGACCCGTGTTAGGTTCGATTGCCGGTCATGGCATGAATACTTCTCGGATGAAACTGAAAGCGATACGAATAGTTAATTAATCAACCAAAAAGAATTTAATATAGAAAATGAGCGAGAATTGAGGATGGCAGAGAGATAAGAGGAACATCCGAAAGTAGATAGAGGAGGAAGGAGACAGGGGTGAGGATGATGAACAAAGATGAGAGGAGAGGAGCGAAACAAACAGCAAAAAGAGCATTTGAATGGGTAAAAAAAAAGAGATAGATGACTGGAGAGACGAGAATACTGAATGGAGACAGGAGAATGATGAGAGCAGAGTAATAAGTGGCAAAAGGGAATAGCAGAGGGATAAAAAATGAGTCTTGAGTCAAAAAAAAAGGAGAGAGAGGTGAGTTATGCGTGAAAATAAAATGATGAAAGCAGAGCGGACAACAAAGGATCGAGCACAAAGGACGAAATTGGCGAAAGGTGAGTGATTAGTGTAAGAAGGGTAGAGTGAAGAGGGGCATATAGAAATAAATTCATATTTATCCGAGATAGTTCAATGGGAGAACACCTCAAAGCCCGGAAAGCACAAGGAGACCCGTGCTAGGTTCGATTCCCGGTCGTGGCATGAATACTTCTCGGATGAAACTGAAAGCGATACGAATAGTTAATTAATCAACCAAAAAGAATTTAATATAGAAAATGAGCGAGAATTGAGGATGCCGGAGAGGGGAGAAAAGAGAAATAAAAAAGACACTCCGTCGAGACAAGAGAACTCTCTATCAGTTGCATGGATCTTACCACAACATTAATTTGGCGATTGGAAAACCTTGAACTCGCCCGCCAATAACCTGGATCTTTAAGCCTAGACCAAATGCCACAACTGTATATCAAAAACAAAAAAACGTCAAAATCAAGACTTTCTATCTATATCGTATAGCCTTCTTGTTATAAAAGTCCAAATTTTAATCGACTAAAAACAATAAAAAAAGAAATTAGACACATATTTACCTTAATTTGTTCAGAATTGTTGTTATTATTTTGATTGTAACCTAAATTAAAAAAGATCCTCGTTAATTCGGTAGCTAATTGGCATGTTTCACGTTCCCAACGTATATAACACGTTTTAAATGTTGTTGTTAATTGTTTCTCAATTTTATTCAAATTAATTAAATTACTATTCTCCCAATATCCTTTCAATATATGCCAACAATTAATTAAACGTATAAATGCATAAATGAAATCTTTCGTTGCCCATGGTATACCATGCGAATGGATATTTGCTATGGTTGTGCGTGGCTTTAAGATTTCCGTACGTGTACGTATACATAAATTCTGTATATTACGAAAACATGGACGTATACGATTTTTATATGCAATTTGTTCAGCTATTAAACAACTACGTTCTAAAAATCTGATAAAATTATCCGTATTCATCTCCATTTCATTTGAATTATTCTACAAAAAAAACAAAATTATATTATCAGGGATGATTAACAAACAATACGAGTACCATCAGAAAGAATTCGTTAATTGGTGGTATAATTGAGGCGAAATCGAAATCTAATAGGGGCGGTGGCGGTGGTGGTTGCTCCTGTACCCGATTCCCGACCATATCGTCCGTGGAATCGGCACGATTACCGCCTCCACCACGTGTCTGTGGCAACACCAAAGCCTCCCCATTATTACCACCATTCGAACCATTCGACAATTGCGGCATTGGTAAATTGTACTGATTACCAACATTGAATTGCGTATATTGATAGTGTTGTAAGTACGGCCGTGCCGTTGTTTGGGGCCGTGTAACACTACCACTACCACCGTTTTGTTGTTGTTGTTGCTGTTGTTGTTGTTGTTGGGGTTGTTGTTGTGATGGAGGAGGTGGTGGTGGTGGCGGCGGTGGTGGCGATGTGGCCGGTGGTGGAGCCGCTGCTGCCGCCGTCGTCGTATACGATATCACTGATGGTGTTGGATAATTAATCGGTGGATAATATGTGGATGCGTAGAGATTTTGACAGGCACACACATGGTGCATATGTAAATAAATATTCTGTTGTGGCTTATTCGTTAAATCAGGTCGACTTTGTTCCATTTTTTTCTAGTACAATCTTAACCTTACTTTCAATATAGTTGGAAAATCCGTGGAAAAACTACAAATTTCAATTGAATTAATTGGAAATTTTCGTTAAATAGTGGTTTAAGAAATACCGGATTCGTTTCAATGATGTTGTTGACGGATTTTTTTCAAATAAACCGCTCAATGTGAATTTTTTTTTTGTTAGACAACCGTTGCCATAACAACCATTTTCTTTTCAAAATTTCCACTAAAAAATAGATGGAAAACGGGAAATTCTTGGAAAATTGCACGCAATTATCTCGAATTCGCACAACAGTTTGTTTGAAAATTGGTAATCTATTCAATTGTTTTAGCCAACCAAACAACAACAAAAACCCCAAATTTAATAATCGAATTATTTAGAACCCATCAATATCGTAACGCCGAACAGTTTTTTGTTAACACAAAGAGAAAATATGCGAAATAATTAATAACTAGTGATTAATTTATTGTTATGCTGTGATGATTATCACCAAAATATTGAACAATTTGAATTTAGCGCTCAATTCTAGTAATTTTTGTCGGGCAAATCAAGGTACCAATAGTTTGCCTTGTTGCCAAAATGCATAAAATATTCAAATTTTCTTCACTTCAGCTACAATAACTCACAATTTATTGTATTGCTACAAATCTAGTAAAAGCGATTCAATAATTATTGCAAAATTTGTACTAATTTCGATAAATTGTACGCAATTTTGATAAATCGTGGGGTTGTAAAGTGGCGTGGCAACGTTGCGATTTAGTGATTTTTCGTTCCAACGCAAATTCCCCTAGATTGATTGACGTGATTTTTGACAGATTTTGTGTGTGTGTGCGAAAATCCGGAAATTATTTCCTGCAATTAGAAAAAATCGTTATTATTAGAGGCAGTATTTTAATTATAAACTGTGCAATATCTCGATTTCGAACAACAGTTTGTTTGAGAATTGGTAATCTACATATTCGATTGTTTTAACCAACCAAACAAAAACAAAAACCCCAAATTTAATAATCGAATTACTTAGAACCCATCAATATCGTAACACCGAACAGTTTTTTGTTAACAAAAACAAAAAATATGCGAAATAATTAATAACTAGTGATTAATATATTCTTATGCTGTGATGATTATCACCAAAATGTTGAACAATTTGAATTTAGCGCTCAATTCTAGTAATTTTTGTGGGGTAAATCAAGGTACCAATAATTCTAGAAAATAATTCGCCTTGTTGCCAAAGTGGGTAAAATATTCAAATTTTCTTCACTTTTCCTACAATAACTTACAATTTGTTGTATTGATACGAATCTAATAAAAGCGATTCAATAATTATTGCAATATTTGTACTAATTTCGGTAAATTGTACGCAATTTCGGTAAATTGTGGGGTTGTAAAGTGGCGTGGCAACGTTGTGATTTAGTGATTTTTCGTTTCAACGCAAATTCCCCTAGATTGATTGACGTGATTTTTTGACAGATTTTGAGTGTGTGGTAAAATGCGGAAATTATTTCCTGCAATTAGGAAAAATCGTTATTATTAGAGGCAGTATTTTAATTATAAACTGTGCAATATCTCGAATTCGAACAACAGTTTGTTTGTGAATTGGTGATCTACATATTCGATTGTTTTAACCAACCAAACAAAAACGAAAACTCCAAATTTAATAATCGAATTACTTAAAACCCATCAATATCGTAACGCCGAACAGTTTTTTGTCAACCAAAACAGAAAATAAGCGAAATAATTAATAACTAGTGGTTAATTTATTGTTATGTTTAGATGATTATCACCAAAATGTTGAACAATTTGAATTTAGCGCTCAATTCTAGTAATTTTTGTGGGGCAAATCAAGGTACCAATAATTCTAGAAAATAATTCGCCTTGTTGCCAAAATGCGTAAAATATTCAAATTTTCTTCACTTTTCCTACAATAACTTACAATTTGTTGTATTGATACGAATCTAATAAAAGCGATTCAATAATTATTGCAAAATTTGTGCTAATTTCGGTAAATTGTACGCAATTTCGATAAATTGTGGGGTTGTAAAGTGGCGTGGCAACGTTGTGATTTAGTGATTTTTCCTTCCAACGCAAATTCCCCTAGATTGATTGACGTGATTTTTTTGACAGATTTTTTGTGTGTGTGTGCGAAAATGCGGAAATTATTTCCTTCAATTAAAAAAAATCGTTATCATTAGGCAGTATTTTAATTATAAACTTTGCAAAATCACCTAATCATTATTGAAATAGTCATTTATTAATAATGGCAGAGAATGCATTTAATCGTAACGAAATTATTGGTTTAGTGGTGAGATTAACATTAGTCTCTGCTGTAACATTCTTCAGTATCAAATGGTTGATGAATCAAGTCGATCCGACCAATAAAAATAAGAAGAAGGCACGCAAAAAGGCCCAGGAACAATTGAAAAGGTAACACGTGTACTGTTGCAAAATTACGTAATAATCTTTTGGTATCAAACACACACAGGCTGGCTGGTAGTGGTAATGCACCGCTTGTTATTGAGAATTTAAACGATTATGAGATGATGATAGCCGCCCATTTGGTACATCCAGAAGATATCAATGTAACATGGTCGAATATAGCCGGTTTAGATAATTTAATACAAGAATTACGTGAAACGGTAATTTTACCAATACAACGTAAAGATCTATTTACCGACTCGGAATTAACAACACCACCAAAAGGTGTACTATTACACGGACCACCAGGTTGTGGTAAAACGTTAATTGCCAAAGCTACCGCCCATGAGGCCGGTACACGTTTCATCAATTTAGATCTATCGATATTAACCGATAAATGGTATGGTGAAAGTCAGAAATTAGCATCAGCCGTCTTTACATTGGCAATTAAATTACAACCGTGCATCATATTTATTGATGAGATCGATTCATTTCTACGTGTACGTAATCAACAAGATCATGAAGCTACAGCAATGATGAAGGCACAATTTATGTCATTATGGGATGGTTTAATTACCGATACGAATAATACGGTTATTATAATGGGTGCAACGAATCGTCCACAAGATCTAGATCGTGCCATCTTACGACGTATGCCGGCATCATTCCATATACCGATGCCGAATCGTTTACAACGCGAGAAAATTCTACAATTAACATTAGAAAATGAACCGATATCGAATGATATTAATTTAGAACGTTTAGCAATCATTACGGAAGGTTTCTCCGGTTCGGATTTACGTGAATTATGTCGTAATGCATCCGTTTATCGTGTCCGTGATTATATGAAGAATCAAACAACAAGTGTTGCCACCACAACAACAACAACGGACGATGAAGAATTCCATGATACTTTACGGCCGATCACAATGGACGATCTGATGGCATCATTCACTAAAATGAAAGATTCGAAATTGCATTGTGGTCTATTACCATCGATGCAGACACGTATCGAATTAGATTAACATTCGATTTTATATAATTGCGTTAGTATTACGGAACGTTTAAATCAGTTTTCCGGTACGTTCAAGTTATGCTCGAATTTTCAACGAAATTAATTTTGGGTGGATTCGCACAATTATTGAGTCGAAACTGTTACTATATTTCACTCAATTTGCGTCACTATCACTCGTTTTTTTTTTGTGTATAAACTAATCAGGAACTATTATCGTTATTGATAACAGCTTAGTAACAGTTCGAAATTAATGTAGAAAAAAAATTATAACGTCTATTGATTAACACAAATTTGAATTTTATCAAACAATCATCAATTGTCTTGATTGTTTTTTTTTTGATAATTAACTCATTTTGTCTGTATATAGCGCGTTATTGTTGCCAAGCTGTCTGTTTAAGATAACGTTATCAGGGGAGAATTGTAAATATTTGATTTATTATTATTATTATTATAGAAATATGAGTGTAATTCTAAGAAATTGTTGGGAAATTCCGGTTATCCACGATAACAATAAAATTGACACTATTTAAAATCGATTTTAATTCGACGAAAACCGCCGAAATTCGAAAAATCTAGTAATTTTATCCGTAATAGTTACCACAACTGCGTCATGCCCACCAATCACCCACCAAATATCCCTAGATCGTACGAATGTGTGTGTGTGTGTGTATGTGAAGAAAGACAAAGACATTTGACAGTAGTGTTGGAAAAAATTCAATGAAATTTTCTTGAATGACTCTCGTAATACGGACAAAATCAACAACATCGATGGCATAATTTGTTTCGTATTTTGTGGTAATTTCAACACATTTTCGATTATTAATTGGATGGATTGTAATTGTTACAATGGTGGTTTAGTGCAATGTTGCGCCTTTCATTTGGGTGACAATAAAACGCATGTGTTTTTGGTGATCGAATTATATTTGGTTTCTCACCTGTGTATTCGGTATGATCGAATGAATTTCGGTATAGAAAAGTTTAAAGTGCCACACAGTTTTGCGAAAAATGTTGTAATTTGTCGACAATTGAATTAATCGCTGTGCGATCCAAGTTGACTGTGTGATTTTTTGTTGTCGAGTTTCCTGTTTCCTTTCGGACGGTTTTTTGTTGGTTTTGTGGAAATTGTGTGCGTGTGTGTGTGTTGAGACGATTTTTAATAAATTTCTTTCGTAATTTATCGATTTTACTATCAAATTCTACGTATAATTTGGCGATTAAGAAGTGTGCCTGTGTGTGTGTGTTTGTGTGCAATTGTTTCAATGTTACCAACGTTAATTGTGGATCGAGATTATTTGGAAGAAAATTTGAAAAATTTGTGTTTATGGGTCTGTGTCTTAGTTGTGGCAAATCAAAAGATCGTTTTAAAGGTTAGTTGCACCTTAATAATTATTAATAATAATTAATTGATCGATTTAAAATTGTGGAATTAAATTAGAGGTTACGCCCCCTCTACGTCTTGCCATTAATTAAACCGCTCTTTTTTTGTTTTCCACAGCCGACTATTTATTTATTAACAAAACAAAAATTTAATTAAGGTTATGTTTAATTGTAATTATTCCACAATTTAAACAAAATTAAATTAATTAATTGCTAGAAGGGACGTCGATGATTTTTTTACTTTTGCCCATTTTGGTGGTTTTGGATGAATTGGTGTAATGAGGGGCGGAAAAAATAGCCCAGCAACTAGGTAGATCTGACCTTGGGCCACTAACCCTTCAAGGTTAACTGTTACCCTACCCCTTATTTGATGTGTGTGTGTATTTTTTTTTGTTGTTGCTTTTAGACATGAACGGTGCTTAAATCAGGGATTTTATATTATTTCATCTACATATACGTATCAGAGCAGGTCAATCAAGTTTCGATTGTTTTACAATTGGTATTAATAACAAAAACGAAAAAAAAAAATTATACATATACTGATTAGTCGATTGATAACGACAATCGTAAGCCGGAAGAAAGTAAAATTTGTTATAAACTGATAATTCTTCGTTTTTGTTCTAATGTAAAATTGTTTTTATTACGTGATTGTTAACATTTTTTTTTTCAGTTGTTATATGTGTTTGTGTAATTGTTCATTTATTTTCTTAAATTATAGATAAAAGTACGAAAATATGTGGTCATATACATTCAGCTGTTACACCATTACATTTGGCACATGAAACGAATATTAATGGTAACAGCACAACTACTACTAATTCAACAACAACAACAGCAACAATTTGTAATAATTTGAATGGTAGATCTTATCAACAACCAAATACGACTGATTATCGATCAGATAATCAAATAAATTCACAACCAGTAACAACAATCACAACAACAACAACAACAACAACAGTTGAAAAAACACGAAGGAAACGTCGAAGAAAACGTAAAACTAATCAGAATCTTAATAATAACAATAATTGTTGTAATAATAATAATAATAATATGGCTACATCGTTTCCTAATATGAATATAACGAATCCTATCAGAGGTTTGGTTAGTAAGAATCGGAATCGTTACAAACAGGATGGTTTTAATCTTGATTTGACATGTATCCTTTTTTTGAGGGGGAGTGTTTTGTTTTTTTTTATTGCAATCAGAGCCTGAAGGTTTATCTATGACCTGTGAACTGTATTTGTAACCGAGCTGATGCAGGAAACTTGCTGTGAAACTCAGTAGAGGTTTAGATAGGCCTTCGCCTACCATCAAAACGGTAGTAACGACTTTAATCAGGCTTAATTTTGGTATTTCTTAGCTTAGAATTCTTATTACTACCCATAATTGACCCTCATTTGACTGAGCGTTATTTCTCAGTCAGTAAGCACTCTTACTACAAATGTAAAGTTTAAAGTTGTATAGTTGAAGAGTTCGTTTTTCTGTACTTTAATCGTCTGCCAATCCTGTATACATTTTGCTGCTAATTTGCATCGTTGAAGGTTGCTAATTTCTAAATATTTGGCTTAATTAATTAATAAAAAAAAATACAGAAAAATCTCAATCAAGGTCGAGAAAAATAATAACGTTCAAAATTGTTTGTATACTCCGTCCAAATTTTAAGTATAAAACTTCAAATTGCAAATGATAGGTTATATGCAACTTAATATTTCAAAAGTTCCCATCTTTTACATGTTTATTTGAAACGAAGAGAATGTTTTGTAGTGGCACTACTGTTTGAATAAAACCGTACGCGTTTGTTTATACAGTGCGATCAAAAAATTTTCGACATCAAGGATTAATCTAATTGTCAGTTGGTGTAGAACAGCCTTTAGTATTTTATATTCAAAAAGTCATTAAATTTGTCATTTAAAACGTTAATAATCACAGTAATGCTCGGCCCAGATTAAACATTGTTAAACGTCAAAAAAACGCCGTTCAAAATTTTTGGATCGCAACTGTATATTAAGGTGGCAATTTTTAAATATTAACCTTAAACGTCATTATTCTATATTTCTTTGGAGATACCCAAGTCCAGTTAAATACAATAACAAATAATTCAAATTTTTGTACTTTAATAGAGGGACTGTTTTTTCGTTCCTTTATATTTCAATCATTTGAAAATTTATATTTAATTTTTGGACGCAGTATACTATGTAAACTTCGTGCAAAAATTAACTTTAAAATTTCAAATTGCAACTTAATGGTTGAAAAGTTCCTAACTGCTACATGTTTACTTGAACTAAAATAGTATATTATATTGTGGCACCACTGTTGGAATAAAATCCTACGCTTTTGTTTACATATTTGCTACTAATTTTTCAATATTACTTCTGAAATTCGATAATTTATATTTCATTAGAGATTCTAAAATTCCTTTTAAATCGATTTTCACTTAAATACAATAAAGGAGAATTTTAATTTTGGGGCTTTAATCGAGGCACTATTTTTTCGTTGCGTAGGTTAGTCACATTGCTGTCATTTGAAATTTTATGCTTAATTATTGGACGGAGTATAATAGAAAAATTATGTATACCCTATCCACTGAGAGAACGGACTTTTGACAGCCTAGTGACCAACTTGATAGAATAAAATTTCCTATATTTAATTCTAAACTCAGCTCTTTGTAGCTCTTCTAAGTATTTGGCAGCCCTTTTATACTCTGTTCATTATTGTAATATAAAATTTTGATAGTCAACTGTCAAAATTTATGCAACTTACTTTCTGAAAGTCCCTAGATATTGACATGTTTGACGTGACAAAACCTTAAGCCTTGGTTTATGTTTTTTAAAAAAAATTAACATAGTTTTATTTTGTTTCTTAATTTATCGTAGTTTGATTTTGATAGCGAAATTCTTATGAGAAAATTATCAATTGGTAATTAAATCCTCATAGTTAGGGACTTTTAGAATGGTCAGTTGCATAAAATTTGACATCTTTGAAATGTCACACTTTATATTACAATAATGTACCCAGTATACCTAACGCATTGGCGAGGAAAAACTCAGATTTTCTATGAGAATTTTTTTGTTCTATTTATTGAATATTGAAATGGCTTTCGCCATTACCAACATAATAATTTTGTTTTCACTATTTTCGTATTTTGTAAGTAATTTTGAATTTTGCGCCATAGGACTAGTAACTTATCTAGTTACAAAAAAATAGTCCCTTTACTCGTTGGATTTACTATATTATAGTATATAGTCCATCCAAAAATTAAGTATAAAATTTCAAATGACAGAAATGCAGCTAACCTACGCAACGAAAAATAGTCCCCAAAATCAAAATTCTTTATTGAATTAAACTGAAAATTGATTTGTAAAGGATTTTACAATCTCCAAAGAAATATAAAATATCGAACTTCTTGGTTAATATAAAAAAAATACATCAAATTATGTAAACAAATGCGTAGGGTTTTATTCAAACAGGAGTGCCACAATATAATATTCTTATTCTTTCATGCAAACATGTAAAAGTTAGGAACTTTTGAAACATTAAGTTGCCCAAAACCGTCCATTAATTTAGTAATCTGTACGTCCATCTGTTCTTTGAAATTTTATAGTTAATTTTTGGGCAGAGTATAGTATTTTTTTTTTGGTGGGAAGTAGACTTGCTAACATGACACTGTGTATATTCAATGGTAGCCTTTCCAGTCGCGGATTTATATGAAATAGCGCCCTAGGTATGATTTAATATGCCGCCCTTTTCTAATATACTAAATTCATCTACCAACGAGTTCCTAGATTTATGTTGGTACCCTTGAATTTAGTAATATTTTTAGGGATTTATACGTTTGTGTCCATATCCCCGCTTACAATCCTGGGTCTACGTACTTTTTTTAGCGATATATCTGTCGAATCTAGTAACCCTTTGCTCAATGAATCCACTATACCATAGCTACTCTGTGAATCATACAATTGTGGTATTTGCTGTATTTATGTTTGGCTAGTAAAAATGCCCAAAAAATTTACCAATAATTGGCGTCCAGCTAAACACTACAACAGGCTAATTCAAATTATATTATATTAATTGTTTATATATTTGGATGCGTTAGAACGTGACTATTACACAGTCTTATCGTAAACATTATAGTATTACACATTACAATTGACACACCTCCCTTGTAGTAATTATCAGAAACAGACCATACAATTTAGCTAAAGAAATGGTTCTGATTACAATACATTTGTTTTTATCGCAATATTTTTCCTTAATTTCAAATTAATTTTTTAGATATTAAATCAAATATAATAGCAATGGGTTATCCAGCATCAAATATAGAAGGTGTATACCGTAATCATATCGATGAAGTTGTAAAATTTCTCGATCGTAAACATTACAATCATTATTTTATATATAATTTATGTTCAGAACGTTGTTATGATAAATCAAAATTCCATGATCGTGTACAAAGTTTCCCATTTGATGATCATAATCCACCAAAAATTGAATTAATCAAACCATTTTGTGAAAGTGTACATAAATGGTTACAAGATCATACGAAAAATGTGGCTGTTGTACATTGTAAAGCTGGTAAAGGACGTACAGGTACAATGATATGTTGTTATTTATTATATAGTGGTATATTTGAGACAGCTGATGATGCATTAAATTATTATGGACAAACACGTACACAAGATCGTAAAGGTGTCACAATACCAAGTCAAGTACGTTATGTACGTTATTATGAGAAATTATTAAAGAATAATTGGGATTATATGCCGATACCAATGAATTTAAAAGAGATCATATTGAAACCGGTACCGAATTTCCCAGGTGGCCAGGGACATGTTTGTTATTTAATATCAGAACAACGTTTAGCAAACGATCAAAATCAATGTGGTGGTAATAATATGAGTGGTAATTGTAGTAGTAGTAGTAGTAGTAATAGTGCAAATAATAGTGGTGGTAATAATTGTGAAACAATCATAACAAACAAACAAACTTGTGTCAAATTAATTAAAAGTAGTTTACATGAATTGAAAAAAGGTGTATCGAATTTTGTATTTGATTTGGATTTTTGTAAAGTGTTAAGTGGTGATATTAAAGTAGAATTCTATCATAAATCGAAGATTGGACGTAAAGAACGTGTTTTTCAATTTTGGTTTAATACATTTTTTGTTGTTAAACAACAACAACAACAACAACAAATTAACGGGTATGTTGAACAAAATGGTAGTAATCCATTAACAACAACAACAACAGCAACAACAACAGAAAATTATGGTTCATCTACATCCACATCATCGACAACATCATCAAATTCATCATCATCGTCATCATCAACAACAACATCAACCTGTGATCAGACCTATTATTTATCATTGAAGAAAGATGAATTGGATATTGTTAGTAAGAAGGATAAGCAGAATCGTGTATTTAGTGCTGATTTTCAGGTAATTTTAATTATTAATTTATTAATAACAAAAAAAAACCAAGCGATTTCCACAGCCAAATTCGATCCTTTTTATTATAATTTGGGATAAAAGACAATCTCCGTTAATCCGGTTAATCTCTGAAGATTTTAGGGGTGAAAAGGGCCCTCAAAGATTCGTCAAAATCAAGGTGGTTGTGTAGTTTTGTATATAAAAGGACGATTTTACGTTATTTCTGATATCAAATAATAAAAATACACACTTTCTAGTGCAATATACGACTTCTGACACGAGTTTTTTTATACTATTTTTTCTATTTTGCCTATTTTGTGCCCTTTGTTACAAAAAAAATTGCGAGATTTGATATTTAGGGAAATTGGTGGGAGTTGGTGTTACTAAAAAAACAATTGAACATTCAGCTAGGAAACTTCAATTGTTTTATTTTTCACTCTTAGTCAATTGCTTTTTTCGCCATATTGCTTATTTAACAATGAGTGAAGAATTTTCATGTACTCCACCTGAAATAAGGGAAATTGCTGAAAATGCAGGAAGCAGTTTTCTACCCGATAAATCCAAAGATCAGTACGAAAAACGGTATATTAAGTATCTTTGTTTTTATGATTTTTGACAGTTGTCAAAAGCAATGAAAATGTTACCAACCTAGTGGAAAAAAAAATTACTAAATTTTTCGTTTCAGCACTAGTATCGAAATTTTTCATTTTTATATTTTAATGACAATGACTGATTATAAGTGGGAGATTTTGTTAAATTATTTGTCAATTATATATTTATTCAACAATCCAACAGCAAAACGTTATAGATCAAATATATAATCGTTTTTAGATAATATATTAAATATAAGTATAATTTTTCCACCCTCGAAATTTGTAATAGAATTGTTACGGTTATCCTAACTTTCAAATATACACACATCTTATATGAATAAATAAAATACTACAAATCCAGGAATAGCCAACCTTAGCGTCAAAAAATCCCAAATTTAACCTTGAAATTAATTTTCCAGAAAATTATAATTAGTGTTATTTACCGCGTGAAATTAATCAGTTCAATTAGAAATTTTAACTCAAAAGATACTATCAATAAGAATATTAATTCAATAAACGTTTTAGATCTTTTGTTATTATTATTTATTGCAATTTTCTAAAATAATAACTTGGAGATCAAATTAGGGATTTTCTGCTGCTTAGGTTGGTAGCTCCTTGATTTGAAGTATTTTAGAAATACAGGTTAGAAACAACCTTCACAATTCAATCATTTGATACGTACGCACTTGAGGGATGAAAAAATCACAAACAATTTAATAAATTATCTAAAAATTATTGTATATTTGATTTATAGCGGTTTGGTATTGGATTACTTTAAAAATATTTACGTGATAAATTATTTAATAAAACCTCCCGCTTATAATCAGTCATTGCCATGAAAATATAAAAATAGATTTTTCATCCCTTCAAACTGTTTTTTTCAGAAACCCAAAAACAGGTGAACTTTATTTTGGTTTGCTCTAACAAATGACGTTATTTTCATTAAAATCGGATAATTCAATAATTTTTTATGAAGGATTAATGTTTTTCAAGGGGTAGTTTACCCCATTATAATAGGGGTAGGTGGTATCTGAAAGTGTGTATTTTTATTATTTGATATCAGGAATAACGTAACAGTGGTTTGGTACTGATTGCTATCGTCCTTATATGCAAAACTACATAACCACCCGGATTTTGACGAATCTTTGAGGGACGATTTCACCCCGTAAAACGCAATAAGGGCCGCTAAAAAAAAGATGCATCGCTTATTTTTCGATGGACAACAACATATCAAAAGCTCAAAAAAATCGGAGTTTTACACTTCGAATAGTTTCCTTGTCAGTAAGAGTTATTTACTGTACAAGAAGATAAAGGGACTTTACCACCGTGTGGAGTACAATATTTCTTGCAATTTCCTAATAAGTTATGACATTAATTATTCATACACTTCTCTGCAATTGTCAATGGTTGCTATTGGATTTTTCTAGCAATTGTTTTTGTTTATTTGCTGTTGGTTGCTATGGTATTGCTATGGAGCTGCTCGATGGTAAAGTGTTTACTTAACGGTTTACTTAACATTTACTTAACGGTAAAAAAAATCATTGACGTGGGTAAAGTGCTACTTAACCATTGAGTTTTAAGTCGATAACGTAGGACTTTAACAGCAAGTATTGAAAGAAAAACATGTCTCGTGACTAAAATTTAATATACAAATTGTTAATGACATTAATTTGCACAGTAAAAATTGTCCTAGAACAATCAAACTATAATTCGTTTCATACTCCAGATTTATAAGAGAGATCTTTAGGATGATCTCCTTTTTTTCTTCTGTTGCTCGTCTTTACTAAAAGCATTCACAAATTATACCCTAGAATCGCTCAAATGGAAGTAGTGCTCAAATTTGTCCACTTCTTCCACATAAACTTTTGTTTTTTTTTGCAAAAATAATCAGGGAAACAAAAGAAATGGTGTTTCGAAATTTAGAAAAAGTGGAACTAACATGACGTTGACTGTCTTCCATTTATTTTTCTCTTTCAATTTTTTTCCTTTCTATTTTGGAAGGCACAAGAAAAAAGTTTAATAATAAAGAAATTAACTTTATTTGAAATATCAATGAAACATGATAGTTAACGTAACTGGGGATGAAGTGTTTGGCTTCACTGTGCTTTGAAGACGGCTGTAAACTGATCTTTTCATTGTGTGGAGCACAAAAAATGTTACCTAATTTCAATCTATCTAGTTGAAAAAGCTCTTTATTAATTAATCTATGTCATTCGTATATATTATTGAACCATTAATAGATATCAAAACGTTCGCATTAATAACCAAATAATAATTGTTTACTTGACAATGGGCAATTATGGTGTAATGAAAAATAATAGCCCGCTGTTAAGACGCGTTGCTATGATAAACAACTTTTTTGCTGTCATTAAAAATGTGATCATAACCTCAAATTTTCAGATGTCAAAGAAAAAATTAAAAAAATATATACAAAAATAAAGTTAAATTGCTTCTTTTACTTGTGGCATAAACTCATGAATGCAACACGAGCGTTATTTGTCTAATAACGCCCTTGATACATTAATTACTATAAATAATGAAATATATATATATATATTTTTTGTAATTATTAGGTGACGTTATTATTGCAACGAGTACCAACAAATAGTAATCAAACAGTACAATGGCACCATAATATCCGTCGTTTACCACCACAGGATACGCCCAGTGAAAGTTCGGAAGCTGAATCCTCTGAGGCTGATTCAAATGAAGAAGGATGGGAGAGTGGTGAGTCTCATCCATTAATTAATAACACATTAACAACAACAACATCAACAACTTCTACCACCACAACAACATCAACAAGAATAACAACAACAACAACACAACAGCAACACCAACAACAACAACAACAAACTAATTGTAGTAGTTGTAGTACAAGTATTGATGCCTTATCTTTAACTTAAATTTCATTAGATTTTTGTTGTTCTCTTCTCTCTATGAATTTGAGTTGAACTCAATTATATGTTGTTTGTTTGTTAGATGAGAAATTAAGAATTTCAGGAAATTAGAGAGGGAGTGGTGTAATTATAATTAAATTATAATAACTACCTCTATTATTATTGTTAGTTTTTGTTTTGTTTTTTTTTAATTAAAATTAAAACAAATAATCGAAATAGTTGTTTCGATCGCAATTGAAATTTATTTTTTCAAATTAATTTTCCACTAGATTCAAAAGAATTTTTAATAATAAATTATTATTAATTAAAAAAAAATAGAGCTTGTAGTTATGCAAAAATTTCTAATTGTTTGAATTAAAGCTTTATTTTGTAATTTATTTGTAGAATTTCTTTCTATCTCTCTCTATCTATATCTATCAAATACCAATTAATTTCTCCTTATAAAATTGATCCTTTAGATTTGTTGTTGAGAACAAATTTTTGCATAACCTCTGTAGCATGTTTTTTTTGTACTATTTTACTATTTAATGTTTGCTTTTATCTCTTCTATCTGTTATCATTTTTCTATAGTTGTGGATGTTGGTGGTAATGGTGGCGGTGGTAGTGGTGGTGTCGGTGGTGGTGGTGGTGGTGGTTGTAATGAAACACTAATGGATCCACGTGGTGTTGGTTATCGTATTTTATCCGAATGTGAAATTTCTTTGGATAATAATGATGAACAACAACAACACCAACAACAGGAGCAACAACAACAGCAACAGCAACAAACTCAATTATTAACTGTGTGATTTGCTTGATTCTCTCTCTTTCTCTCTCTTATTTTTCTTAATGATTTCTTTATTTTTGTTTTAAAACAAATTAGTCAGTATTGTTGTGGATTTCTGTGAAATTAATTTTAGGTTTTAATCAATTCAAAAACCCTTTGAAATTCAATTGCGAAACAGATTCAACAATACAGTACAAAGATTTTTCAATGCAACAAAATTGCCACAATTTTCATTTATTCCGTTGTTTTTGTTTTGTTTTTTTGTTTACAAAATGAAAATTGATACTACCTCAAAATTTCCGCAATGACAATCATTTTTCTTTTTGGCAAAAATTTTACCGGTCACTTTTTATGGTATTATCAAGTAAACCTACAGTTACGGCATCCAATCTAAGTAGGGTAGTGTTAGAAAAAGAGAGTTATATTTTATATTATATTTCTCGAATTTGCCGACTCTATTGTATGTTATCTGTACTTACATAAAATGCCGCGCCTGTATATTATCAATATCTCTGATAATTTAGTTCTATCTCTCTCTAACCCATTTGACTAGCAATGTGCCATATTGTTCTACTATTAAAAAACAAAATACATCAAACAAAGAAAGGTGTTTGTACTTAGATAATATGTCCAGTCTGTATATTACTCATTTTTCTACGAATTTAATCGACTCTCAATTCGCATTTTGTTGTTCCTTCAATCTTATCAAACATTCATTAAATTGCCTTGTACCTTATCACAATTATTTTTTATCAATTGTCCGTACAAAGTGGGCCAAACAAGATAACCACCAATATACAGTGGTGGTAAATGAAATAGGTCCATTAAAAGTGTCTTTTGCCATCACTGTATGTACTTTTAAAATACAGGTATGGCATTCCATCTAAGTAGATACAATCGAAAAGTGTTGTCATCAATTTCAGTACAGACTTTCTCTAATGTAGTATTTTATATACCTAAATGAGATGCTATATCTGTATATTATTGGTATTGAATTAACAATATAACGTGAAGGTAAATGAAATAGGCTTCCTGAAAGAGTGATATATACTTCTAAATTGTTTTTTTTTAATTAACCGACATCCTTATCTAACACATTCAATCGCCTATGTGTCTAGGTTCAATATCAGAATAGTTTAAAATTATTTTTGATTGGCCATCGTGGATCTGTGAAAATAACTGATAATACCATCAAAATTGCGGCTGTTTTCTAGAAATTTCTCGTAAAATCTTTGCCATACTCTCTCTCTATCTTTCTATCTATCTCTATAAATCGATCTTTTGCTTGATTCAATTGCTCTCTCTCTTTCTCTTTGTTTTTTTTTTCAATCAAATTTTTCTCTAATTTAATTTTTGTTGTTTTATAAAAATTTAAACGGGTTTTATTTGAAAATTTTTTGATTTACAGGAGAATCCACGTACCTGTGAATATTAAAATAAAAATTAAAAAAAATAATAATAATAAAATATAATAAGTGATGAGAAGTGAGAGGGGTAAAAAAAAAAACGTTTCTGTTCCAATAATATTTTGTAAATATTTGCATGTGTGTGTATGGTGTGCGTCTCTGGAAGACACTATTAATTTTCTGTTTGTATTTGGGATAACAACAGCTACAACAACAACAACAACAACAACAGCAAAACAACAACAACATCAACAACATCAACTCATGCTTGCTTTCATTTTGTTTTATTTAAATTATTGTAGTCAGGAATTGGTTAAAATCAATGGTAAATCGATAGAAAACAATAATATAGTACAAATCGATGCTTTTTCTGATCTCAATTTAATTAATTTAATTAATTAATATTTGTTAATTAAAAAAAAATGTAATATGATTTTGAAATAATCTTGCCAATATCGTTTGGTTACCGATTAATTTGCCATTATTCTTTATGTTATTTAGTTTATGTTTTAATTAATGAGGAAAATTGCCGAATTTCTTCTAGTATACGATTTTATTTATTGTGAAATTTTCCTCATTTTCGAAGAGAAGCAGTCGATTTTCTTAATTTTCACTCAACTCACTCTCTCTCTCTCTCTATCTCTCTACTTATCTATTCAATTTGGTTTCTTCCTCAAAAGGCTGTTTTTTTCCCTTTGAAAAAAGTGTATTTTTGTAACGTTCTCCCTGCTCTATTCCCCCTTTGTTTGTTCGTTTTGTACTTACAAATGCCAAATTATTTATTTTTGTGTATGTTCAAAGTATTCCCAGTGATTATTTTGTTTAATTATTGTAATAATTATTAATTACTTATTGAAATTGTATAACAACAAAAAAAAAGAGTTCAAAATTTGTATAAATATAACGTTTAGTTAGCTCCAAATTAGATTAGTTATTTTAGGACAAAACTTGATGTATTAATTAATTAATTAATTAATTAATTACTATTATTATTAATTATTACAAAATAGTTACAACAGTAAATGTGATTGATTTAATTATTATTAATTATTAATTTCTTTGTGTTTTTATCTTTTGGGTGAGACATTTTTAGAGAATCATAGAAATTTAATATATTTAGAAAAACAAAAAAAATCTATATATATATATACTAGTAAGTTCACACTATTTTTATATAATTATATATTATATATATATGAAATCTATGTAGATTGTATAGTTTTTATAATATTTGAGGTGAGCCATTATTGTATAAGCTTTTCTTATCAAGAAAAGAAATCACCAGCCAATAAGAATAACAACAAAACGGTGTTATTGTGTAAACAATTTGTTCTGTTTCATTATTAATTAATTAATTGATTGTTTAATTAATGAATTAAATAGATCTGAAGCACTGCTGATTACTTAATAATACAGTGTTTTTCTAGCAAACAATTCAAAATTCCCGCTCAATTCTCACACGAAAAACACCAAAACAATCCACGAGAGGACGCCATTTCTGTGGTTTTTCTTATTTTATTTGCATACAGATGGCGCTTTTCCTAGGGATTTTCTTGTTAATCTGGGGAATTTTACGGGCGATCCTGCCATCTGTGGTGCGTTGAGCGTATTAACAAATGTCAATTGAGTTGATATTTTTTTTAATTAATTAATTATAACAATTAAAATTAAATAATTAGGATTTAAATTTACAGAAATTGAATTGCATTATTTTTAAATGTTTCTGGTAACACAAATCTATGAAGTATGCGACAATTCACCGTATGGTTAAAAGTATTGTTTATATTATTGATAACAACACCGTATTCGTGTAATGATGCAATTACAACGCATGATGTAAAAATCGCTACAATTCTCACTATGTTTCGGTTAATTTCGTTGTAATTTTAGGCAACAACCGATACAGCTTTAGCACAAGAGAACGATGATCGTTTGTTGGTGTTCGCAACACTCGACGGTAATCTGTTCGGTGTTGAGAAGGAATCGGGCCGTATCCGTTGGGAAATCAAAGACAGTAATTGTTTGATGAATATCACAATATTTGCTAGATGATTCGTGGTATTTTTGTAGAGCCAATTGTTCAAGTACCGGTCGATACGAAAGATGCAATTATACCGATTTTCTTGCCGGATCCACGTGACGGTTCTCTGTATCTATTGGGTGGCGATAAAGAACCGATCAAAAAGCTACCATTTACCATACCCCAATTGGTGGCATCATCACCATGCCGTAGTAGTGATGGTATTTTGTATACTGGCAAAAAGAAGGATAGTTGGTTCAAATTGGATCCGAAAACTGGTCAAAAACAACAGATTTTAGGTTGGGACACAACATCGTCAACGTGTCCAATCGATGCAAGCAGTTCGGCGATCTTTATCGGCCGTACTAAATACGATATTATGATGGTGGATAGTCATAATTCGTATAAGAAATGGAATGTAACATTCTATGATTATACGGCAACACAGATGAGTAAAGATGAATTGAATAATTACGGTAATCGATCGAAATTATTTTCTATACTAAATTCATCGACCATAGGGTTACTAGATTTGACAGATGTCTCGTTAAATCCCTAAAAATATCACTATATTCAAGGCTACCAACTTAAATTTAGGAAACCTGTGGTCGATGAATTTAGCATATTTAATTTTTGAATTAATGAGAGATTTTTGTTTGTAGAATTTGTTCATTTCGTGTCGAGTAGTACTGGACGGTTGGTAACAATGGATCGTCGACGTGGCAATTTATTATGGGAATTGGATTTGTCCAGTCCAATTGTTGCGGCTTATTTATTGGATAATGATGGTTTACTGGTAGCACCGTTCACGATTCTAGCCAATCATACATTGAATTATTTAACAAATGAATTGATCACAAATGGGGCGATTTTGGATGAGCAACCGTACCGTATGAAATTATAGTAAGTACCATTAGACGTAACGGTTTTTTTTTTGAAAAATTATGATGTCTAATTTGGCCTATTTGGCTAGGCCTCGTAGGCCTGGAAGCCTTCAGATGTTGCCTTGGGCCTTAACGATGACGTAATAAGAAGACATCTCGCTTCTCAGTCTAGCTTAGCCACCCGAATGCAATAGACAAAGATGCGAGACATCTTTTTATTGCGTCATTAGTTCTTTCAAAGTAGAATTTAGTATTGGATTGGTGCAAAATTCTTATTTTATTCTTTTTGAAGTGAAACTTTCTGAAAATGCGGGGTGTTTTGAGGAGAAATTTTTGCCCTCTAACAGACAGCTGAGAGGGTAGAGTGGGAGCGTTGTCATAGCATCGCTTATACTCTACCAGTTCTGCCAACTGTTTATGATCTGCACTGCTTGCGCACGATTGGCCAATTTCTGTTCTCTCGATAGACTTCTGTGACCTGTATCTACAATTGCCCTGTTTCATATGCCACTCCTGTATAGCTTTCAACACCAATTTGTTCCTTCTTCTAAGAAAGATCTTCTATTGTATATACAGAGAAGGCATATTAAATAGATGCATACAGTCTGTCGCTAATGTTACCTAAAAACCAAAAGAATTCATCACAGTTAGACTCGATTCATTATTGTAAATAAAATTTTGACAAACAAATATCAAAATTTATGCAACTTATGTTCTGAAAGTCCCTAGATTTTGACACGCTTGAAGTGATAAAATCTTAACTCTTCGTTTATATGTTTTGAAAAGATTAACGTAACGTTTTATCTTGTTTCTTTGTTTATGGTAGTTTGATTTTGATGGTGTGAGATTTTCGTTAGAAAATTATCAAATGGCATTGACCTTGAATTAAATCTCCCCTCCACCCGTAGTTAGGGATTTTCAGAATACAGAGTTGCATAAAATTTGACATCTTTGAAATGTCACACTTTATATTACAGTACTGTATACGAAATTCAGCGACTAAATGGTTCCTAGATTTTAGTTGGTACACCTGAATCTGGTGATATTAATGTCATATGCGTTTGTTTACGTATGTGTAGGACTATTTAAAAACAAAATCTATAAACGTTATTACTACTAGTGTGTGTTTTAGGCCATTTTATCGTTAAATTAACAGCTTTTCCTAATTTTTTATTTATTTTAGCTACTATTAGGATGGCACTATTTTTCCGTAGTGGAGTGCTAGTGATAAATCTGTCAAATCTAGTAACTTTTTGGTCCGTGAATACACTATACTGAGTTTACCTTCGATTGTGCTGGTTCCTCTGCCGTCTCTGTATAGTTTCGAGTGCTAATTTGTCAGTCGATTAATTCGGCCTCTACTGTATATCAACTGATAATGGAACCAATGGAATAGTAAAAATCTCCCTCTACAAATGTCGTTGTTGCTTGTAAATAATAGAAAATTCTCACCATTACTAAGTCGATCGAAATCACCAAACAGCATCTTTGAAATTGTGATAAGCTTCCATTTGCACGCCGTGTAAAGAACGGTGCAATCATCGAATAACACGATTATCGAACTGTTTTGTTAATATCCATTATCTAACAACATCAAGTTTGTTCATTTTTTTTTTTGTTACAATTCCACCACAAAACAATTAGGAAAATCTGACAAATTATGGTTAAGAGAATTGTGTAAAAAATGAACAAATTTATTACAATTATTATTAAAATGACACAATTACACCTTATCAACTAACTTAAAACGTGCTTACATTATCACAGTGTATAAAAATATACCAAAACCTTGTACTTTTTTTGGTCCAAAAACAAAAACTTAATCTTTAATTGACCAAACCAATGGCTCATCGCGTTTCGTCGACGACGACGATCGTTTCTTTCGTGTCACAACCGTACGCCAATTCCTCTGTCTCACATCCAAACACTCATCATTCGTTGCTACATTCCGATAAAGACCAACAGGCTTTGTTGGTGACGATTTCAATCCATAATTATTACCATTATTAAACGATTTACTTGGTAATTTCTTATAATCATCCAAATCGTACATGTCATACTTTAATTTTGTCAATTTGTCATAATTCTTCTCATAGAACTCATTAATTATCGTACCATTGAAATAATCCAATGAATACGTATAATTCGTATCGTAATAATGTTGAAATGTTGTCTCATCCGAACAGTATTGCATCGTTAACCAGGTGTGTGTTAATAATAATGGGAAACGTGACAACCAATAATTGGTGAAATTATCAGGGATAGAACCTAAATAATCTTGGGCTTCTTTTGATAATTCCCGAAAGTGATGTTTCTACGATAAAATCAACCAAAAAATTAAGCGATTCAAATCGAATTTGTTGAAGTGAAACTTCTTTAGGCGTGCTATAGGGTAGTAAATTTGTTCAGAACATGAACCCGTTAGGTGAAACCCTTCCCATCTAACAGACAGCTGAGAGGGAAGAGTGGGGGCGTTGTCATAGCGTCGTTTCTCCTCTCTCTCTCTCCCTATCTCTGTCAGTTCTGCCAACTGTGTAAAATAAATACTAAGGTCTCTGGAACGAAACTAACATTTCCTGGCCTACCGCGATTTATGATTTTTGTATTTATAAATTATTTAAAAAAGACAACTGCAGAAAAAAAATTGAGCCTTCAGGCAACGGCAGAAAGAAGTAAACTAATAAAAAAAATAAACATTATCTCTAACGTAAGAAGTTTCACGTACTGTCATTTTTTTATTATTTTTTTTTTCAGTCCAACTTTATACGTGGGCGATCACCGTTACGGTTTATATGCACTACCATCATTGGTTGATCAGAATGTGGTCACAATCACTGTATCAGATGTTGGTCCATTATTATTAAGTGGTCCAAATAGTCCAGATCCGCCACGTTTATATCGTCAAGAATATCCATTGCCTGGTTATAATTATCGTTTACCTGATAATTTATATCAAGATGATACGATTTATTTTCAAAGTATACCGAATTTTGGTGAACATTTAATTATATTTATCGGTCATTATAATATACCGAAATATAGTGATACGAAATTTCTATTAAGTAATAATAATAATAATAATAATGGTAAACAACCACAAGTATTTCCAACAACACATCCGGCTCTTATCACTGATGCCAATATTGATGATAATAATAATAATAATAATAATAATAATAAGGATTATGATAATCAGGCAACTATTAAGAAATCAATCGGAATACAAACTGAAAATGGTAAAATTGTTGTTGATGGTATTGATATTGAAAAAGATCAAATCAATAATGATATTAAAACAAATGAATCGTATATAAATCTTATAAAATTATTTGTAAAATCATTCTATCAAACAATGAAGATTTGGATAAATCAACAGGAGAATAAAGGTTTAAAATTAATGTTAATTATCTTAGTTGGTTGTGTGATTGCAATGTTTTGGTATTTACAAATACAAGTACGTGAATTTCAAAATTTATCACAGAATGGATCGAAAAGTGGCCAACAACAACAACAATATAGTAATAATAGTAATAGTTTTAATCAGATTACAGCATTTAGTGAGGAATTACCAAATGGTATTGTACGTGTTGGTAAAATCACATTCCGACCGGATGAATTGTTAGGTAAAGGATGTGAAGGCACATTTGTCTATCGGTAAGTATAGATGATTTTTTTTGTAAACTTTATATTATATACAGCTGTGGCATTTTATCCAAGCACAGAACAAAGATAGAGCTACTAGAGTTAGAATGAGATCGAGGCGTGCTTGTTCCGTTTGCCTTCCCTGTAGATGCAGGTCTCTATTTGTGTCTAAATGACTAGCGGGCGGACATCTGAAAGCACATTTTCTATACACTTTTCAATCGAAAAAAAACTTATAAAATATGGAACTTTGCAATACAGTAGAGCAACTGTCTTTATAGAGACCTCCCTAATATGAGCCCCTCTTACTCCGGACATTTCCCAAGTCCTATAGCTGTCCGTATTAGACAGGTTTTACTGTATCTATAATGTACAGATGTGGCCTTCTGTCTAAGTATATCTATCATTCAGTGTACCCATTTTCATTTATCTCGCTATGTGTATGCCTGTTTTCTCACGAAGATTAACGAAAACAGTTTTTATTTCAAATTGGAATATTTATTCTAGTACATTAAAGAGAAATCGCAAGTCTAAAGACAAGGACGCAAGATATTCTTCTGTAACATTGCTTTTTCCCAGTACACTTATTCCATTTACCTTCGCTGTATAATATGAGGTTTTGTTTTGACATTTCTGCCTTATCGTACTCTTCACACGTTGAATGAATACGAACTCATTAGAATAGTCATCTATACAGGGTTGGCAAGAGTAATAGATAGAATTCAGGAAGATGACTCGAGTATAGGATTTGTCTCCTAGTGTGTCTATTTCGTTTGCCGCTACTGTATTTTGCTTGCTAAAAAAATCATCAATTTTCATTTAAAAATACAAATTATATACAGCTGTGGCATTTTATCTAAGCACGTGTAATATACAGTTTCATCGAACGTGGTATACAGATAGAGCTACTAGAGTTAGAATGAAATAGAGACATGCTTGTTCCGTGTGCCTTCACTGTAGATACAGGACCCTTGTTTTGTATCTTAATAATAAAATTGTGCTCTAGACCTACAATAAACCTTTCTTATGCCTTCCAAACAAAAAAAAAACTATAACATATTAGAACGAGTGGAACTTCGTAACATAACAGATACACATATGTACAGGTGCGGCATTCAGCCTAAATATATCTGTTTTGCATTGTTCATTTCAGTCTTCCCCTGAAGATTAAAGAAAAAAACAAGTTTCTATTTCAAATTGCAATATTTATACCAGTGCGGCAATTCATCTAAGTACATAAAAAAACACTAAAAATGAAGATGTTAGGTATTCTTCTGTAACATTGCTTTTTTCCGGTAGACTTATTCTATTTGTCTCCGTTGTACAATGTGAGACTTTATTTTTCAGTTTCAATTAAATGACAATTGATTTAAATAAGCATTTATACAGAGTTGGCAAGAGTAATAGATATATTTGAACAATGCCTTCTAAAATATGAAGACGACTTGAATATGAGATTTATTTCTTAATATAGATCTATTGCGTTTGCCGCTATTGTATTTTACTTCTCCTAAAAAATCATCAATTTTCATTATGCACATTACATACTGGTGTGGCATTCCTTCTAAGTGTATTTATCTTTCAATGTGTCTATTTTAATGTGGACGAAGTTCAATGAAACTCGCCGACTTCCACTTCATGTTGCTTATGTGTGTTCCACCTCTAAGTAAACAAATTTTCATGCAAACTACAATATTTATACAAGTATGGCATTTCATCTAAGCACCTAGAGACAAACGGTAACTCCAAAAACTAAGACGCTTAATATGTAACTATGCCTTTTTCAGTGAACTTGTTCTATTTGCCTATTCTGTAGGTATGTCAACTTATAGAAAGGTGTCTGTTTCGTTTGTCAGCACTTTATTCTGCGTTGAAAAAAAATCATCAACTTTCTTTTAAATGTACAGATGTGGCATTCCATCTAAGTATCTTCCGATCATTTGCCAACAATACAACAATTATACAAATGTAACATTGCATTTATGATGTTCGGTTTACAAAACACGTCCCGAATATAGCCGATATTAACCGAAAAGGGTACCGAAGATATCCGATGTCGTCTGAATCTTTGAATTCTTAACAAATTGAAGCTCTTCGGCTTCTTTCGTAACTATTTATAATGAGCAACTCCGAGAGAATGTTTAGATAGAATGCCGTAGCTGTAGAAACATACTCAATATTTATCATAAATTTTCCGATTTTAATAATTGTATTTGTTATATTTATAGTGGTGAATTCGATAAGCGTCAAGTAGCAGTCAAACGTCTATTACCTGAATGTTTTACATTTGCCGATCGTGAAGTGGCTCTATTACGTGAAAGCGATACACATCCACATGTGATCCGTTATTATTGTATGGAACAAGATCGTCTATTTTGTTATATTGCATTAGAATTATGTCAAGCGACATTAAATGATTATATCAATAATAAATGTGATCGTACACTAATCACACCATTGGAAATATTAAAACAGGCCACATCCGGTCTGGCACATTTACACTCATTAGATATAGGTAAAAATTTTATTGTACAATTAATTAATTAATTAATTAATTGAAAAAAATTGTAGTCCATCGTGATATTAAGCCACACAATGTTTTGTTATCGATGCCAAACAATCAAGGATATGTTAAAGCGATGATCTCCGATTTTGGTTTATGTAAAAAGTTACAAGTTGGTAAAGTGTCGTTTTCACGTCGATCCGGTGTTACAGGCACTGATGGTTGGATAGCACCGGAAATGTTGAATAGTGCCGAACGGACGGTTAGTTAATTTTGTATTATTTTTTTTTAAAATAATTTCTAATTTAATTTAAATTCGTATTGTAGACGTGTGCCGTTGATCTATTCTCATTGGGTTGTCTATATTATTATGTTTTATCAAATGGTTATCATCCATTTGGTGATACGTTACGTCGTCAAGCCAATATCTTAATTGGTGATTATAATTTAGAAGCATTAACAAATAATAATAATAATAATAATGACAATAATGAATGGTCGATTTATCTACAACGATTATTGATAGTTGCATTGATCTCATCGGATCCACAAGAACGACCATCATGTACCACAATTCTACAACATCCGATCTTTTGGGATAAACAAAAGATTCTAACGTTTTTCCAAGATGTTAGTGATCGTATTGAAAAAGCCGATAATAATGATTATTTGATCAAAAAATTGGAACGTAACAATTCGATAATTGTTTTGAAAGATTGGCGTTATCATATCCACAATGAAATTGCTAATGATATTAAAAAGTATCGATCGTATCGTGGCGAATCGGTGCGAGACTTATTGCGTGCCTTAAGAAATAAAGTAAGTCATAAACGCGGGTTAGAAGTGAAACTTCTTAGATTAGAGATAAAGTTCATTTTTTTTAAATGGTTTCTTTTCTTTTTGAGAGAGATGCTATGGCAACGCCCCCACTCTTCCCTATCAGCTGTCTGTTAGATGGGAAGGGTTTCCCCTAACGGATTCACGCTCCGAACAAATTTACTACCCTAAAGACGTTTCACTTCAACAATTCCATTTAAATCGCTTAATTTTTTGGTTGATTTTATCGTAGAAACATCACTTTCGGGAATTATCGAAAGAAGCCCAAGATTATTTAGGTTCTATCCCTGATAATTTCACCAATTATTGGTTGTCACGTTTCCCATTATTATTAACACACACCTGGTTAACGATGCAATACTGTTCAGATGAGACAACATTTCAACATTATTACGATACGAATTATACGTATTCATTGGATTATTTCAATGGTACGATAATTAATGAGTTCTATGAGAAGAATTATGACAAATTGACAAAATTAAAGTATGACATGTACGATTTGGATGATTATAAGAAATCACCAAGTAAATCGTTTAATAATGGTAATAATTATGGATTGAAATCGTCACCAACAAAACATGTTGGTCTTTATCGGAATGTAGCAACAAATGATGAGAGTTTGGATGTGAGACAGAGAAATTGGCGTACGGTTGTGACGCGAAAGAAACGATCGTCGTCGTCAACGAAACGCGATGAGCCGTTGGTTTGGTCAATTAAAGATTGAGTTTTTGTTTTTGGACCAAAAAAAGTACAAGGTTTTGGTATATTTTTATACACTGTGATAATGTAAGCACGTTTTAAGTTAGTTGATAAGGTGTAATTGTGTCATTTTAATAATAATTGTAATAAATTTGTTCATTTTTTACACAATTCTCTTAACCATAATTTGTCAGATTTTCCTAATTGTTTTGTGGTGGAATTGTAACAAAAAAAAAATGAACAAACTTGATGTTGTTAGATAATGGATATTAACAAAACCGTTCGATAATCGTGTTATTCGATGATTGCGCCGTTCTTTACACGGCGTGCAAATGGAAGCTTATCACAATTTCAAAGATGCTGTTTGGTGATTTCAATCGACTTAGTAATGGTGAGAAATTTTCATTATTTACAAGCAACAACGACATTTGTAGAGGGAGACTTTTACTATTCCATTGGTTCCATTATCAGTTGATATACAGTAGAGGCCGAATGAATGGACTGACAAATTAGCACTCGAAACTATACAGAGATGGCAGAGAAACCAGCACAATCGAAGGTAAACTCGGTATAGTGTATTCACGGACCAAAAAGTTACTAGATTTGACAGATTTGTCACTAGCACTCCACTACGGAAAAATAGTGCCATCCTAATAGTAGCTAAAATAATTTAAAAATTAGGAAACGCTGTTAATTTAACGATAAAATAGCCTAAAACACACACTAATAGTAATAACGTTTATAGATTTTGTTTTTAAATAGTCCTACATATACGTAAACAAACGCATATGAAATTAATATCACCAGATTCAGGTGTACCAACTAAAATCTAGGAACCATTTAGTTGCTGAATTTCGTATACAGTATTGTAATATAAAGTGTGACATTTCAAAGATGTCAAATTTTATGCAACTCTGTATTCTGAAAATCCCTAACAACGGGGGGAGGGGTGACTTAATTCAAGGTCAATGTCATTTGATAATTTTCTAACAAAAATCTCACATCATCAAAATCAAACTACCATAAACAAAGAAACAAAATAAAACGTTATGCTAATCTTTTCAAAACATATAAACGAAGAGTTGAGATTTTATCACCTCAAGCATGTCAAAAATCTAGGGACTTTCAGAACATAAGTTGCATAAATTTTGATATTTGTCTGTCAAAATTTTATATTACAATAATTAACCGAGTCTAGCTGATGAATTCTATTGGTTTTTAGGTTATATTAGCGACAGTGCATCTATTTAATATGCCTTCTCTGTATATACAATAGAAAATTTTTCTTAGAAGAACGAACAAAGTGGTGTCGAAAGATATACAGGAGTGGCATAGGAAACAGGGCAATTGAAGCTACAGGTCAGGTATCGAGACAACAGAAGTTGGCCAATCCAAGCAGTGCGGAACATTTTTTTAATTCTACTTAGCATGCCTTCTCTGTATATTATAGGCTGTTTCATGATAACTTTCCAAGATTGGCGTCTCTTTTCTTCATGACTGTCCCGCTCGCTTGTTCTCATGTACAGCCACGTGTAATTTGAGAAAATTGCCGCAACCTAAAAATGATTAAGGGCCGTTTCTGCAATCCGTTCCACCGGGCAAATTAATAAATCTACAGGTACAGAAAAAAAAACAGAAATCGTAGAAAACAATCAATTTGATCTACTGGTACGTTTTCAAACATTCTATAATATACAGTGAGGGCATTTCATTCAAGTATCTTTTGTGTGCACCTGAATGGAATGTCGCCCCTGTATATTCCCCGATTTAGGCGTCACTATCGTGCTGCATCATATCTTGGAATAATTCACGTTGTGCCAACAACAAACTCGAATTCCCCACAATCTTCTCAATATTCTTATGATAATATTTACGTTGATTTTGTAAATAATTCAATTCTTCACGTACACTCTGATATTCTTGATTGATCAATTCGATCTCCTCTAAGAATTTCTCTAAATGATCAATTAAAATCACATCTTTCTCACGTTTATGTGCCAATTTCTGCAGTGTATCCTTGCACTGTTGCCGATACTTGATCAAATCATCATCCAACCGTTGTAATTTCTCAATTAAATTCCGATTGTTCTCCTGCAATTGTTCGTAATCATAGAAATCCCCATACTGTTTCAATTCGATCTCTTTGTCGTGTTTGCGTTGTTGTAATTGAATCAATTTGAAACGTGTTTCGGTTTGATTCGATAATTGTTGGCGTTGTTGGCGCAACAAACGGTCCAATTTCGGTTTGGGTAATTGTAGAGTTGTTCCAATGTCGCTTACAGTTTTCTCGTAACTCTCAAATGTCCCTTTAATCAGTTGCGATTTATTCTCGTATTCGTTCTTCAATTTATCCAATCCACTATTGATGGCCAATTGTTTCGATTTAAAGTGAT
Source organism: Epicauta chinensis (assembly GCA_021725515.1). Taxonomy (NCBI): domain Eukaryota; kingdom Metazoa; phylum Arthropoda; class Insecta; order Coleoptera; family Meloidae; genus Epicauta; species Epicauta chinensis. The sequence continues at coordinate 70,008 of JAEDXX010000264.1, forward strand.
CGACAAGTATTTGTAATTTATCCAATTTGTTCTGGTATCGATGCTGTGCCTCATGATGGGCTCGGTACGGTTCTATAACGTAAAACATGCGTTTCTTCTCGTAGAACTCCACCATTTTCGATTCTAAGAATGCGTTTTTCGCTATTTCCTCATCTAAAGTTTCCGTTAATCGATTGTAAGTCAGATAGTATTCGACACGGTCGATTTTCGATTCGATCTCTTCGATCTCTGGTTCTTCTTCAATCGCCTCTTCCGCCTCCAAATCACCCTCCACTAATTCCGCACAAAAATAAATCGATTAATTATTGAAATTAATTGGAATTTAAATCGATTTACTTTCAAGATCGCTGTCGGAAAGATTAAATTCGGCTAGCAGGTCCTTGAACTCTTCATTTAAACGATTCGCTATCGATGCTCGCATCAAATAGACGCTGGAATATCGGGTGTTTTTGGGCGATTCTTGTTGTTCCTCCAACTGTTGTTGGGAGTCTTCGGTAGCGCCGCTACTCGGTTCGGTTTCTTCCATCGTTGCGTTTGCGAATTTTGTGATTTTTTAACAACTTTCGATAGATACTGACTAGATTTACACGTTATATTACAGCCAACTTTGCATAAATTGCAACATGACACTAAAGTCGTGTATTATCGAGAAGTGGGCGTGGACAGATTTTATTCATCACACACACACACAATATTCGTGGCGAAATGTGGGCGTTAACATTTGAGGTATTTTGAAGCCGACCCCTTTCGATTTGGCTGAAAATTCGCCACCATTTTGTACCTCATTAAAGACGTTTCTCAGAATTTTTTCAAATTTTTTTACCCACTCAAAAAAAAGTTATAAATTTTTCAAAAAAATGGCTCTTTGAAGTGAAACTTCTTTAGCCGCGCTTGAGTGTAAATATTTTTCATTGTATTTTCCCTATGTAACGAAAATGCGAGACGCCGTGAAGGCAAACACTTCCCCTCTAACAGGCAGCTGAGAGGGAAGAGTGGGGGCGTTACCAATAGCGTCGCTTATACTCTGTCAGTTCTGCCAACTGTGTAAAATAAATACTAAGTAGGGTCTAAAGTTGGTGTCATTGATCGATGTACAGCGCCCTGTGGAAGGAAACTAAAATTTCAAGGGTTACTCCGATTTATAATATTAATTAATGGCGTTAAATTAAGATAAGCGAAATACCGAAAAACACAACTGCTGAACAAAAACGACAGAAAGAAATAAACCAAGAAAAAAATGAACTTCATCTCTAACCTAAGAAGTTTCACTTCTAACGCGTGGCGTTCTACGCACTTTCAATTTTTTTTTAAATAGCCGTAATTATCTATGGCCGTAACTTTTTCAAAACTTGACGTATCGGGACGTTTTTTTCTTCAAAATTTTCGTCTTTAGATGGACTATTTAGAAAAAAATCAATAAAAATGATCCAAAGTTATCTTCAATGTTTATTTTCAGATTTTCGGAAAAAACCGCAAATTTTTCGACGATTACATTTTTTATTTTTATTTTTTTTTTATATCAAAGTTTGACATTTTCTACAGATTCTCTGAAATTTTTGGAAGGGTCTTTTTTCGATTTCCATTTTTTTTTGCACTTGAAAAATTTCTTTTTCCCACTTGAAGAAAAAATTTTGTTTTCTTACCTTATTTCGCATAACTTTTTAAAACGTTTTTTAGGATGTAAGAGAACTTCAAAATTGAAAAAATAATGATAGTAATAACAAATAAAAGTGGTAATCATCAAAAAAATTTCGAGTAATTTCCAAAAATTAAAAAAATAACAGACGAATCAGTATATTTTTTTCTTATTTTTTTTAAAAACTACTTTCAAAAACAAAAATAGTATAAAAAAGCTGTTATTTGATCGATTTTTGAGCGAACTAGAACTATTTGAAGAAATAAGCTATTCTAATTAGTAATTTTGACAGTGTATAACGAAGAGTATAAGAAAAATTTCTTCAAATAGCCCTAGTTCGCTCAAAAATCGACCAAATAACAACTTTTTTTTGTATTATTTTTGTTTTTGAATGTAGTTTTAAAAAAATATGAAAAAAATATACTGGCTCGCCTTTTATTTTTTTTTTCAAGTTTTGAAATTACTCGAAACTTTTCTGATGATTACCACTCTTATTTATTATTACTATCATAATTTTATCAATTTTGAAGTTCTCTCTACATCCTAAAAAATTTTTAGAAAGGTCTTATGCGAAATAAAGTGGAAAAAAAAAATTTTTCTATTTTGCGTCAATAATAGCGCTATTATTAAACTCGCTACTGTATCGAAATGAGCTCATTTCGATACTAGTGCTGAAAAGTAAAATGTAGGAATTTTTTTTCCCACTAGGTTGGTAACATTTTCATTGATTTTGACAACTGTCAAAAATGATAAAAGCAAGATACTTAATATACCGTTTTTCGTACTGATCTTTGGATTTATCGGGTAGTAAATTGCTTCCTGCATTTTCAGCAATTTCCCTTATTTCAGGTGGACTACATGAAAATTCTTTACTCATTGTTAAATAAGCAATTTGGCGAAAAAAGCAATTGACTAAGAGTGAAAAATAAAACAATTGAAGTTTCCTAGTTGAATGTTCAATTGGTTTTTTTTAGTAACACCAACTCCCACCAATTTCCCTAAATATCAAATCTCGCAATTTTTTTTTGTAAAAAAGGGCACAAAACATGCAAAATAGAAAATATAGTATAAAAAACTCGTGTCAGAAGTCGTATATTGCACTCGTCCTTTAGAAAACTCGCGTCTCCGCCGCGTGCAATATTAGGCGACTTCTGACTCTTGTTCTTTAATATACTATTTCAAGAGCAAAAAAAATAGAAATCGAAAAAACACCCTTTTAAAAATTTCAGAGGATTTGTAGTACATGTCAAATTTTGATATAAAAAAATTAAAGAGAGTAATCATCGAAAAATTTGCGGTTTTTTCCGAAAATCTGAAAATAAACATTGAAGATAACTTTGGATCATTTTTATTTATTTTTTTCTAAAAAGTCCATCTAAAAACGAAGATTTTGAAGAAAAAAAACGTCCCAATACGTCAAGTTTTGAAAAAGTTACGGCGATTTAAAGAAAAAAGCCATTTTTTTTTGAAAAATTTATAACTTTTTTGGGCGGGTAAAAAAATTTGAAAAAATTCTAAGAAACGTCTTTAATGAGGTACAAAATGGTGGCAAATTTTCAGCCAAATCGAAGTGGGTCGGGTTCAAAAGTGGTCGATTTGGCCCCTATAACACTATTGGTTACTAGCGCACCCGGCAGACTTCGCCCCGCCCATTCATTGGTTTATATTCACAAAAATATCGAAATGCTTGAACGAATTAATGTAAAACGTCAAAGAAAGTGAGATTAGAATATCTGTTATTTACATTTTAAAATGAAAATTTAAAAATTATCAAAACTTATTTCCAAAAGCGGCCAGGAAGACGAATAAAATTTCAGTAGTTTTAAGCCTCAAATATATTTCTTAATGAAATCAATATACATCGCAACATTGGTGAAGACAACTGGAAGGATCTTATCGCACAACATCCTTCTGTACGAAGCAAGTCCCACAATCACGTTGTTCTGAACGAGCGGATCACCACTATTACCTAAACACAGTTTCGGTACACGCTTTATACATTCCTGATACCGTTTCGTATGCTCTGGATAATACATGCTACACTCTAAAACGAACATTTTTAGATCAGTTTATCAATAATAATGCAAATAATTATTAATACCCATTTCGGAGGTGATGGAATCATCCAAAAATTGCAGATCTTCCTCAAACCCAACATGCGCAACAAGATTCCAACCGGTTAACATAACACCATCTTTTGGTACCGATTCGGATGGTGGTAATGGGACGGCATCTATATACTCGCCAAGTTCAAAAGGTGCCTCCAATTTGATTACAGCGATGTCGTTCAAGTAATGCGTCAGGACACCGTCAAAATCGGGATGTACATGGAACTCTTTAACGTTCCGTTCTTGTTCGACATCATTTGTTTCATTTAAATGTATAATTCCCGATATTACCCGATAACTGGTGTAGTGGGCGTGATAACAACTCGCTGTGGTCACCACCACGTCGGCGGTTATTATGGCACCGCTACAGACATGTTGGTAGGTGCGATCGTCAGTTGTTCCTTGGATTGACACGTGGTACGGGAATTGCCCGATTTTGGCATCCTCAGCGATGACACCTGTACGTGAATAGGGTTACTAGATTTGACAGATTTGCCGTCAAAGGAATCACTAGATTCGGTACCAACCGAAATTTAGTAACTTGAAGCGTGAATGTATACTATACTCACTGAAGATGGATAAAATCAATACAAGCGAGAGTTGTTTGATCATCTTTGGGAAAAATTAACACTCCAACATTTTTTCGAATTGTTAGATTTTTATACAGAAAATCGATAAACTATTAAATGCTACTTTTATGGTTTTTCTAATAAAAATTGCCAACAATATTTAATGATTGGGTAATTATAAGTGATTTACGTCAATTCAGGTTTATTTGGCATCTCATAAAATGGGTTTAGAAAACGATAAAATTTTATGTGCAGCTGCAAAATCTAATTAAAAGAAGCTACAATTAATTCCAGGACCGGCTCGAACTTTTCTGGCCCTCCAGGCGCCCCTATAATTCATGTTTGGCCACCGGTGAAGATTAGTCACAAGCACCTGCCAATAACCGTTCGACTAATCACGGCATTCCAATTCGTCATTGAGTGACTTGCTCAATTTATATCGATAACGTTTGTTGTCTCTTTTCTAATTTCTTCTTGAAATAAAACCTTACGTTGAGGTGTCTTCGACATGAACGTACCCTAGTCTAATATATTTCTGAACGCAGTCCTGTCATACTCTCGATTAATCATCAACACCAACTTGACGCAACAAAACTCACCAAAAACATTGAGGTTATGTCGATTTTTCAAAAAATCGTAACTATGGTAATTGTAAATAAGAAAAGTTTTATTAATTTCCTTGAATTTTTCAGAATATTCAAACGGAAATGGGTGAATCGTCACCAACTGCGTCCGTAAAGAAAATCTATTTGAATCTACAGAGCGATAATAAATTCCAACGAAAACAGGCTTTCATCGAATTGGAAAATTTCTTCAAAACTAGCGATTTTTCCAATGAAAAATTACGTGAATCTATTATGTTTCTGAACGCAGTCCTATTCTACTTTCGATTAATCATCAATACCAACGTGACGCAACAAAACTCACCAAAAACATTGAGGTTATGTCGACTTTTTAAAAAATCGTAACTATGGTAATTGTAAATAAGAAAAGTTTTATCAATTTCCTTGAATTTTCCAGAATATTTAAACGAAAATTATTGAATCGCCACCAAGTTCGTCCGTAAAGAAAATCTATTTGAATCTACAGAGCGATAATAAATTCCAACGAAAACAAGATTTCATCGAATTGGAAAATTTCTTGAAAACTAACGATTTTTCCAATGAAAAATTACGTGAACCTATTATATTTCTGAACGCAGTCCTGTTCTACTTTCGATTAATCATCAACACCAACGTGACGCAACAAAACTCACCAAAAACATTGAGGTTATGTCGACTTTTTAAAAAATCGTAACTATGGTAATTGTAAATACGAAAAGTTTTATCAATTTTCTTGCATAATTTCCTTGAATTTTCCAGAATATTTAAACGAAAATGGGTGAATCGCCACCAAGTGCATCGGTAAAGAAAATCTGTTTGAATCTACAGAGCGATAATAAATTCCAACGAAAACAGGCTTTGATCGAATTGGAAAATTTCTTTAAAACTAACGATTTTTCCAACGAAGAACTGCGTGATCTATTCACAGAGATACAAATTTACGTGGTACAAGGTTTAAGAGATCGCACCGAATTGGTACGTGAATGTACAATAAAATTTCTACAATTCCTAATAATTGAGAAATTACCAATAAACGATTACTATCTGACTTATATCCTGCCGACAATAGTTGAACGTATCGGTACCGTTGAGATTGTTGAAGAATCCGAAGAAGTACGTTTGAAATTGTTGGAATTCGTACGGAAAATCATCGAGAAATACCGGAAAACCGCACAATTACAACCGTTTCTGAACGATTTCATTGATATTCTCAAACAAACCGTTCACGACAAATATCCAACGATTAAAGAATCAAGTTGTCGGTGTATCATCGAATTATCGAATGCTCTACCCGCCGATTTCCACCAACAAGCTGAAAATCTCCTAAAACCGGTGCTAACATGCTTGAAACATCAACGCCACAAAGTGCGCATCGAAGCAATCCGTGCTGTTGAGGTGATTGTAATGCACGGCTCCCATAACGCTCTAGACACCAGTATTGGGCCGTTAGCGGAACGTTTATTCGATCAAATCCCAGCTGTTCGAAGAACCGTGGCACAAGTCGCCGGTAATTGGTTGTTAGAGTACCGTGATAGGTACTCGTTTTGGTACAAAATTTTGCCATTACTATTGACCGGATTGAGTGATGAAGTGGTTGAGACACGTCACGAATCGGCACAATTGTGGTCACAAGTTGGTTTGAAATATATCAAAGAAAATGAGAATGAATTGAAGGATCAATTGGATTTCGCTGGAGAATTACCGAAAGATTATCCAAGTGGTGTGGAACGGCCCAATTTGGGGTGTCGTTGGTTAGTCCAACGGAATTTATTGAAATTAACAACGGCAATCGGTAACGAATTAACCGATTGGCAGGCGGATATCCGATTGAGGACATCACAATTACTGTATACGTTAGTACTACACGCTGAAGATGGTGTAACGCAGAATCTACAAGATTTACTGTTGCCCATGTATCTGGCGATACGTGATGATGATAGACGGGTACAAGATTACATCTTCGAGAGTTGCACTATTATCGGATGGTTTGTACCGATTGAAACATGGTCGAAATTGGTACTGCCGGCGGTAGAAAATGATGGACATTACGGACATATCGGCGTATTAACCGGTCTTATTAGAGGCACACGAAAAGATCTCGTCCTGCAATTAGACGAAATCACAAATATTGTGGCCGATAATTCGATTTGTTTTACACGCAAGAAGAAGTTGCAATTGGAATTGTTGCGATTTATTCGAATTATTTGTGAGAAATTGGACGAAATGCCACAAATCAACCAACAATCCGGCTATAATCTATTTAAAATCTGTTTAGTTCTATTATCGTTGAAAGATCCGGATAATCACGATACGATTACAATGGAAATATTGGAAAATCTCCAAAAATCGTTGAAATTCGATTCGGTATACATGCTGTGGCATTGTTATTGTGGTCGATTATTGGAGGAAATTGATAAGAATCCGAAATTGTGGACGATTACAACCCCAGAACGTTGTATTTTCGAGACAATTCTTCTGGAATGTGGGCAAGTTTTTGGTGAGAATTTACAGCAGATTTGTGCGATTCTCATTGAAACGTTGAGTGTGGAGGTGGATGCTGAAACACGATTGAAAACGTTCTGGGCGTTGTCGGAGAGTTTTCAGCATAAAGAGGAGATCTTTCGGAACTGTACAGATACTGGAATGTTCTTTACCAAGTTAATTAATGGTACGTAATCATTTGATTGACTGATGCCACTTGATAAGTGTCCGTTATAGAGAGGTGTCGGCTGTTATACTAAATCCACCTACCAAAAAGTTACTAGGTTTGACAGATGTGTCTCGTTAAACAGGGTACGTAGTACCAGGACTGCACTAGTAATATCACTAGATTCAAAGGTACCAACAGAAATCTAGTAACTGTTTGGTGGATGGATTTAGTATACTTTCAATTACAGGTAATTGAAAGCGAGTGAAACGAAAAAAAAATTATTTATTAATTTTGATAAAATTTCAACAATTCAACATATTTTCTGTAGCAGGAAATCATTTTTTTATCTGTTTACTACACACCGGTGCCTAGTTGTAAGACCACCCCTGTGTAAATCGTTTAAAATGGCGATAACCATTGCTATTACCAACAGTGCAATTAAAAATTCCCCTAGAATTTTCAAATTTTGGAATTCGATTAGTTTATACAAGAAAGTAGTAAACTTAATCCACAAATTAAGTATAAAATTTCAAATTACAAATGATAGGTTATGTGCAACTTAACATTTGAAAAGTTCCTAACTGTTATAAGTTTACTTGAACCAAAAAGTATATTATGTTGTGGCACTACTGATCGAATAAAGTCCAACGCGTTTGTTTACATATTTTGCTACTGATTTTTCAATATTAACTCTGAAATTCGATAATTTATATTTCTTTAGAGATGCTAAAATTCCCTTCCACCTACCAAAAAGTTACTAGGTTTGACAGATGTGTCTCGTTAAACAGAGTACGTAGTCCCAGGACTGCACTAAAATATCACTGTATTCAGAGGTACCAACTGAAATCTAGAAACCGTTTGGTGGATGAATTTAGTATGCTCTCAATTATAGGTAATTGAAAGCGAGTGAAACGAAAAAAGTGATTGCTTCTTCATTTTGATAAAATTTCTGCAATTCAACACATTTTCTGTTGCAGGAAATCACTTTTTATCTGTTTACTACACACCGGTGCCTAGTTGTAAGACCACTCCTTTATAAATTGTTTAAAATGGCGATCCCCATTGCTATTGCCAATATTGCAATTCAAAATTCCCCTAGAATTTCCAAATTGGGGAATTCAATTAGTTTATACAAAAAAGTAGTAAACTTAGTCCACAAATTAAGTATAAAATTTCAAATTACAAATGATAGGTTATGTGCAACTTAAAATTTGAAAAGTTCCTAACTGTTATAAGTAAAGGGCGGATATCTGCTCCAAGTTGGAGCAAGGCAAATTCTAGTCTCCTGACAAATTCGTATAGAGCGTATCGGCAAAAGCTGTTGTACTTGCATAGTCTATCTTTTCTTGTGAAACGTTTCTCTATACAAATAAAGTCCAAACTACCCCGCACAAAAAGAAGCAGTGGACCAGTTGAACTGCTACCGTGACGTCGCTACGTTACGGCGAAAAAACAGGTGCCTAGTTGTACCGTATTTCTATGAATTTCTGGTCGCTCTCTCTCATTCTTTAAAACACGGTTCGTCACCGGCAACAAGTTAATGTTTCTACCATAGAAAATTAAAAAAAAAACAACAATTTTTGACAAAAATAAATAAAAAAAACTTTAAAATTACGAACACTTTTTTTTGATTTGTTCTACTTATAACTTTATGTAAATACATGCATTAAAATTAAACTACGCCAATGGTGTATTTCGACCATTGTAATTCTAATCAAATGACGTTCAATCCGCCCTTTAGTTATAAGTTTACTTGAACCAAAAAGTATATTATGTTGTGGCACTACTGATCGAATAAAATCCTACGCGTTTGTTCACATATTTTGCTACTGATTTTTCAATATTAACCCAGAAATTCGATAATTTATATTTCTTTAGAGATTCTAAAATTCCCTTTAAAAGTGTCCGTTATAGAGAGGTGTCGGCTGTTATACTAAATTCACCGACCTTAGTGATACTAGCTTTGACAGATGCGTTTCGTTAAACAAAATACGTAGTCCCAGGACTGCACTAGAAATATCACCATATTCAAAGGTACCAACTGAAATCTAGTAACCGTTTAGTGGATGAATTTATTATACTGTCAATTACAGCTAATTGAAAGCGAGTGAAACGAAAAAAATTGATTTATTAATTTTGATGAAATTTCCAGAATTAACACATTTTCTATGGCAGGAAATCATCTTTTTATCTGTTTTACTACACACAGAGATGTCTAGTTGTAAGACCAAGCCTTTATATACCAAATTTGCTGGTTCAACGTGAATGTCAAAATATACGGTATGTACTTGGGGATTTTTTTTTGTCACATTTGACGTTTAAAAATTCACCTTCAACCAGCAAATATGGTATAAATCGTTTAAAATGGCGATTCCCATTGCTATTACCAACAGCGCAATTAAAAATTCCCTTAGAATTTCCAAATTGGGGAATTCATTTAGTTTATACAAAAAAGTAGTATAAAGTGAATTCATCAAGCAAAGGGTGGGTTACTAGATTTGACAGATATCTCGTTAAACAAAGTACGTAATCCCAAAATTGTAAGCGAATATATGGACACAAAGAATGAAATTCCTAAAAATATCACTATATTCAAGAGTACCAACTTAAATCTAGGAACCCTTTGGTGGATTAATTCTGTATACCAAATTTGCTGGTTATACGTGAATTTTCTAATGTCAAATGTGCAACTGCACGCTCCAAAAGTTCATATAAGTTTGTTTACATATTTTCTGTGACTTTCAAAATAATTTTTGTAATGAATCACATTGTCATTTTATAAATTTTCCAAACGTGATACCACATAGTTGGGGATTTTTGGAGCGTGCAGTTGCACATTTGACATTTGCAAATTCACGTTCAATCAACAAATTTGGTATAGTAAAGTGAATTCATCGAGCAAAGGGTTACTAAGTTTGACACATGTCTCGTTAAACTAAGTACGTAATCCCAAGATTGTAAGCAAAGTTATGAACACAAAGAATAAAATCCCCAAAAATATCACTATATTCACGTGTACCAACTTAAGTCTGGTAACCCTTTGGTTGGTGAATTTTGTATAGTACCCTATTGTAGTGTGTAACATACTCAAATAATTGTGCAATTTTGTTTTCAGAAGTGTTTGTGCCGTCCCTAGTGTGGCATGCTGGTTTGACCGCTGAATCGCTACGTACCATGGCTGCTTCTTGTCTATTATCAGCTCTGACACCAATCACAATCGATCTATTCCCCAATTCACAAGATTTACGTTTATTATACGATAATTTATCACCATTATTATTATCATTGATGGAAGATCCATCTTATATGAGTCGACAGTTGGCTTTGGAAAATTTAATGGTTTTAAAACAATATTGTTGTAAAAAAGACATTTGGAGTGTTGAGGATTTAATTAAAATCTATCTTGGTGAGAGTTCGTATTTGTTAAAATTTATTTTATTAATTTATATTTATTTAAAGAGATTTTTAAACGTTTGGATGATCCAATTGAGAAGGTGCGACGTTGTACGTTAAAAATCTTACCAGAAATTTTCAAAAATGCCCCAATTGCTTTCCATGAGCATCATTATAGAGCACATCATGAATTAATCATCGACACGTTAATGATTCATTTTGATGATAATGATAATGATGTACAATTATTAGTTTTTGGTAAAAATTTTAACAAATCGCCTAATTTTTTTTTAGTTTATTTTATATTAATTTATATTGTAGATATTTTAAAGATAATTGGAGAAATTAATCAAAACGAATTGAAAGATAAAGCACAAAGACATCGTCCATTATTACGTAATCAACAAGGTTGTGATAAAATAGTTGAATATTTGGACAGTTTGAAAATTTGAATTTGGCGCCAGACAATTGGTAGTGAAATGTCACTAGATCTGGTTATTTTATTATTACAATGTTAGTTCAAGAAAATCGAATTTAAATATTTATCCGAAACAAATGTGTTTTTTTTTATGGTAACTACGATAATTTACCGGTAATTTTTTATATTTCATATAATCTAGTGTCTTAGATTTCAGTTGGCTAAAGTGTAATTGCAAGATTAATGTCAAATAAATTATTAAAAAATCTTATATTGGAATAAATGCGTATACAGACAAGATTTATGAGTTTCACCAGTGTTAATTGCAATAATTAGCGATAATTAGTGTTGTTTTTTAATCAAATACTAGTAATTTTTAATTTAAATGTTGGTTATGCTGTATTTCAGGGAAATTTCGTCGGTTGGTATCTAATGTCACTAGATTTAGTTATTTTATTATTTGACAACAAAAAATGTGGAAATGTTTAACTATTGCAATAAAAAAACAAAATTTACATTAATTTGTTTGTTCTAGAGGTGTAAATTGTGATAATTCGCAATCACATGAATTACTGTAAATATTAATCAAGTTTAATAGTGTTTTTGTGTTTTTGAAGTTGGCCAAACTGTGTTTTTTATTTTTTGTTTGATTGTCCGGAAAATTAACGAAAATCCAAACAATTTTCACAATTCTAATTGTTTTTCGTGTTTATTTCTAATAAGTTTATTATAAAAAAACCATTATATCGTTAAATTATAGGTAATTGTAGATGTTTTTAAACAAAATTGAGGTTATGTCGATAATCGTTAATATTTCAGGGATGGAGACTGTGGATATTCAAGCTGTTGAATCGAAATTGAGCGATGTTACCGTCACTGCCATACCAATGACACCAACACCCAAAACTCAACAGAAACCACAACAGTCCACCCAAGACACCACACCATCAACGACAACAACACAACCGAATCAATCGAAATACGCCCAATTGTTGGGTGTGATCGAGGAGATGGGGCGGGAGGTGCGACCAACGTACGCTGGCAGTCGTTCGTCGGCTGAACGTTTGAAACGGGGCATCGTACATGCCCGGATATTAGTTAGAGAGTGCCTGATTGAAACCGAACGTAGTGCCCGACAATAGATTACTATCTTTATATTTAATACATATACATTTGTTAGTAAGACGATATGAGAAACAATATTTGGAATCGATATCAGGTAATTCAGTACAAAAATCGATGGGAATCGTATTTAAATGGGAAAATGATTCCACGAACTTTTTTTTTTTTTTGTTAATTTCAATTGTGCGTGTGCGTGTATGGGTTTTGATAAATACGTATAACCATTATAGAGGTAGGCAAATTTTAGGCTCAGCTCCAGAGTTTTAAATACTTAAGGCACTGGATTGAGTTGCCAATTTGAATACCTATACTTTTTATGTAATAAAAAAGCTCAGGTGTAAAATAATAGGGAACATATGTATTTTTACATAATATTATTTAATCAATTATTGAAAAATTATACAAAAACCAAATAAATATAAATAAAATGCACTTTTCTAAAGCAGCAATATAGAAAAAGTCCCCCATGTTTAACTGGTACTGGTGCGGTCGTCCGCGGGCGATTCTGTAGCAATACTGGCGGCGGCTGCAGCATTCACAGCCACCGTTGGTAGATAGTGCGATTTGATAACACCATGTAAACGTTGGATCTCGTTATCGTCACGTTCTAAGCCGCGCAACATTTGGGCGAATTTCACGATACCCTCACGTGTCTCTGGATAGCCGTACTCTTTAATTACGTCCAATTGGATTTGCATTACAATCGGAAATAGGAATTGCATCATTTTCAACATATCGTTGCCGATATTCTCTTTGGCTTCATCCAATTTCTTCAAATTGCCGGGTGTTTGAAGTTGTTCAACGGTTTTATTGAGTATCTCAATGGCCAGATCGGGGGTGAGTGTGGGAATTGTCGGCTCGGAACGGGCCATTTCCGACTATTTCTAAAATTTATAAATGAAAATAAACATAAATCAACATAACCTTAAAGTTTTGACAACTTTCAACTAGTGCTTACTGTGGTATCACTAGTTTTAAGCGGCATTGCCAAGTCGCTAATATTTCTCCAATTATACGGATTAAATACGAGACGTTCCGTAAGTATTGTCCAATAATTTTACGATTCTCACTAAATACCTTCGTTTATTGCTAATATTTATGTGTGTATAGATTTGCATTTAGAAAAGAGAAACTATCGGGAGTTCGCTAAAACACCACATAACCAAATTTTCAGTGGTGGAAGTAATTTGGCAACATTGGCTGTATGTTCAAGGAAACAACACTAGATGGCGCTGGTTGATTGTTGACAAAAAAACATTGTTAATTATTAAAGAATAATTAAAAATTATTGGAAATTAATTAAAAATGGCAAAGTGTCGTTTATGTTATTCGGATGCAAATGTTGAATTGTCTAAAAATATATTTAGTACAAAATTTGATCCACCAATATGGAAAATGGTTGAACATTTAACAAGTTTAATGGTTGAGCAATAATTGTTTTTATTTATAATAATTAATTAATTAATTTTGTAGATAATTGAGAATGATCCGTATACCAAATTGATATGTTTGCAATGTTTCGAACAATTGAAACAATGTTATATTTTCCGAAAAATGGTTCTACACAGCGATTGGCGGATACGACATGATAATCCGAATAATAATGATCGGCAACAATTAATTGCGGATCTAAACAGTAGTTCTAATGATGGTCATGAATGTGTAACGATTAAAACGGAAATTGGTAGATATACAAATTCTCTATCACAGCCCAGATTAAATGAAAATCATTGAAATTTCAGAGACTGAAATTGGTGATAGTACGCCGCCCACGAATGATACTGAGACAAGTCGAAATATTAATGAAACTATTTGTAGAAATGTTGGAAATTCGATCAAAAACGAAACAAGTAGAGACGATCAAATGGCGCAGGAATCGTGCGGAATTGAAGAAGATCCGTTAGTTGTAGGTAAATATGTTTTGAATTTGATAGTTTTCGCTACAGAGACCTGAAATTGATCGTTTTTCAATGCTCTTCCGTTTTTTGTTGACAATTGAAAACAGCAGGGACGGACTGAAAATTGTTTCAGCAATATTTCAGGCGTAATAGTGGCTGTTTTAGAGCTCAGACCGCGTTGCAATCGCCAGTCCGCTCCTGGATGACTGTTTTTTTTTTGATTTTTAGGGATCTGTATTGTCAATTTCGCGACAAACTCTCGGGAGCCACGGAAGAAAGGAACCCTGGGTCCCACTTAGATGAACGAATTAGTAAGAGGTTTTGCAGTGGTACCAAACGTTTGAATTTATTGTAAGACAAAATTGTTGGTACTATTTAATTTTGTTTTCAATTAAAATCAATTCGTAAGCTATTTTCGAAATCGAGTGGTTTGAGGAATTGTGTATAGAGGCGCTGATTAGGTTTTAGTTTATAGTATATTTATGGACCAAAGGGTTACTAAATTTCGGTTGGTATACTTGTATCTAGTGATTTTTTTGTTTCCATATGTATCTTTCTTATTATCCGAGACTATGTACTTTGTTTAATAACAAGTCTGTCCAATCTAGTAACCTTTTGGTTCCTGAATCCACTATACCAACATTGTGCCTGTAACAGAAACAAAAAACGTATTTTTTCTGTTTAGTTGGTCATACTGAAAAACCTTTTTCTCAAATAAGAGTCATACAAAATAACACGGAGTGTGATCCCGCTGTTTCTCTCTCTCTCTCTCTCTCTTATTGTATAGCATTGTCAGCATCAACAACAGCCTCTGATGTATGTTTATTAGACTGTATCAGAAAAATCGAGTATTTTTTTTTTTAAAAGGCACCCTGCAAATATTGTTCAGGATGTCTAAAAAATGAGCCTGTGAAAGTATCAGCTCTTAATTTTAATATTATCAGGTATCTCATCGCGATTTTCCATTTGATTAACATGGGAAATCGAAATGACTAAACTATATCCTTATAGAAAATTTAACACTCTACAAAAAAGGTCATTTACAATTTTTTGATATATTTAGTTCTTCAAAAGTTATTCAAGGTTAATGGTAAATTTGTACATTTTTCCAGTTTTTTTGGACGCAACCATCTACGTTATGGGAAAATTTTATGCCTCTAAAAGTTTTTGATATTTTTTACATGTCTTGAGTTATTTGCAATGAACTGATTGTTTTTTTTAATTCTAGAAATTTCTAGTAATATTTTCGCATTCAATAATGTGAGTCAAATAACTTTCGACCTGTAAAAAACATCAAAAACTTTTATAAAGATAAGTTATAGAGAATAAAATGCTCTATCAAAAATGTTCTATAAAATTTTCCATAAAGTTGATGGTTACATCAAAAAATTGGAAAAATGTAAAAATTTACCATTAACCTTGAATAAATTTTGAAGGACTAAATATATCCAAAAAATCTAAGAGACCTTTTTTGTAGAGCGGTAAATTTTGTTCAAGACTATATTTTAGTCATTTCGAAATATTGTTTCGAATGTGAGCTATAAAATTCCAAAGTGCAAGAGAATCTTTTTCCCATGTTAATGAAATGGGAAATAGACAATCGCGATGAGGCACCTGTAAATATTAAAATTAATAGCTGATATTCTCACAGGCCCATTGTTTCGACATCCCGAACAACATTTACAGGGTGCCTTTTGAAAAAAAAATAGTCGATTTTTCTGATACAGTCTAATATATATATATATATATTAGGGTGGTCGTTAAAAATTAAATTTTTTCAGCCGCCCCAAAAAAACCTTCCTTTTTGATGAGAAAATGCAAGGGAATTTTTTTCATTTTTTTTGGACAACAAGAACACGTGCCGCACGCCCTTTGAAGATTATTTCTTCATAAAATCACAGTTTTTTCAAAATATCTCTTAAAGCAGACGGATTTGAGAAAAAATCATTGAGGTAATTTCATAGAAAATAAAATCCTCCACAAAAAAGGTCTCATTTGATTTTTTCAGAAACTTTATATTTATGGAGATATTTTCAATAATCGACTTAATAACTCCATAAAATCAAAATTTTCAGACGTATAAACATATTTTTTTCGGCACGTGTTCTTGTTGTCCAAAAAAAAAAGAAAAAAATTCCCCCGTATTTTTTCATCAAAAGGAACGTTTTTTTAGGGCCGCTGACAAAAAATAATTTTTAACGACCACCCTTATATATAACATAACCTTGGGCAAACCACGCCTTCAAACGGTTGAAATTACATGAAACGACCCTAATGAAATCCTGAAACTTGCTTAAATTCGAAAATTAAGCGCTTTCTGAGATGATGCTCCGTTGACGCTCATTTTTTTTATTGTGTAATCTTAACGCATTGGACGTGCTGTGAGCGCTTTTTTTTTCGACACTTGTACTTCTTTCGCGGGGTTAAAAACGGCCAACACAAAGTCCCACTCACAATCAGTTGAACTGTATGCAATAAACATTATAATTTTATTTAATTTCTAGATCGTCAAAATCCACTGGAGGCGGTTGAATATTTCGGCAACAGACTGAGCAATGAAGATGAGGATTTTTATAAACCGTTCAAATGTCGTACATGTAATCGTCGTTTTCTATACATGAGCGATTATAACGTTCACAAACGTGTCCATACTGGTGAGAAACCGTACATGTGTAATACTTGTGGTAAGAGATTCACACAACGTGGTGCATTAACTGTACATTCACGTGTACATACCGGTGAGAAACCGTTCAGTTGTAGTGTTTGTAATAAGAAATTTTCATTACAACATAATCTAAAGTACCACATGACCATGCATAATAAGAATAGATAATGCGTTGTGTCTTGGTGTAGTGAGTTTTTTTTTGTTTAAATTAAAACTGTACAATCTACGTATGTGCAATTGAAAATTTTCGTTTACGTTTATTGTTCTTTAATTTTCTATTCTTTTATTCGATAAAAAATATCAATATTATTAATTAATTAAATTAGTTTATCTACAGATGTTTTATATTCGTAAACTGACCCAATTACACCTAGTTCAATTGCCATCTCTGTATATACAAGCTACAGATCCATACATCTAAAAAAACGGTATAAATGTGCGATTTATGTGTAAGGGGTACATTTAATGGTACATAAACGTGGGGGCGAGTGATATAAATTCCAGGTCTCTTGTCCAATTATAGATAAAGGTCCGCATGTTACTTCTGTGGTGGTATAACATTCCCGTGGCACATAGACGAATAAATGTGTCAGAAAGAGAAAGTCATATAGAAGATATGAATTAAAAACTGTATACGGCAGTGGAAAACGAAACAGGCAAACAGAGAGAAGTGTAAGGCACTTGGGGGATTACGGTTGGCTCTTCTATCATTAGGTCAAATAAGTCCCTACTTTTTTTTTTGAAATTTTCTTTATTTTTATGAATGTAAGTGAAAATAGTTATATCACGATACATATACATTACCATAATTTTTAATAATCCCCATCTAAAATCGTTTCAATTTCTCCAATTCTTCGGCTCCATTTATATCATTAATATAATATATACTTTTTTTTTATATAAATATTTCAATATTTTACAAAACTATCCTATAAGAAGATTAGTATTTACACTTGATTATTATTATTTTTTTGCAAATATTTTGATGCTGCTTCCTTTGAAGAATTACATATTGCATAAATCTGATAATATTTATATATAAAGAATAGATAAACAATATATACAATAATACGGAAAACTAATTAAAAAAAAAAACACTACATACAATAAAATAATTGTAGCATAAAATTGAACATCTTGATTTTTTTCATTAAATAAAATACTGGTTATTCTATGATTAATAAAATTTAAAATAATAATAAAATATTAATAATAATAATAATAATTTCCAGGCAATTCTTAATGCATTTTAAAATTTCCCTTCCCATCAATAGGAAATTTAGAAACTGTACAGATCAGTCTATTATTTATTTATTTTTTTTAATAATAAATGACGGATTTATTGTATTTTATAAAGCTAAAAGCACGCCAATAACTTACCCAAAAATAGATATGTTTTTTTATTGTTTGTAAAAAAAAATTATTTGATCGTAAAAACCAGTTTTCAAATCAAATTCAAATGAGCAAAGCTTCCATCACAATCAATCTTGCATTGGTGTAAATTGTGTGAAAAAAAGGGAAAAATCGTGTAGGCAATGATGAGACAATAATAATAACAACAACAATAACAACAAACATTAAGATAAGAAGGGATTTGCTGGTTCATTACTTTTCACCCATGGATTATTGCTAGGTTTTGGTGTCCATGGATCTTGTTGTTGTTGTTGTTGTGGTTGTGTTAAATTACCAAATTGACTGTTAATGCCATAATTTTGATAGGGTGTTGTTGCTACACTACCACCTAAAGCTGTATTACTACCACCAAAAGTGGCAGCTAATGAGGCCTGTTTGATTTCGTTGATTGTTGGTTTCGGTGGTGGTTGACTAAATACCTGTCTTTGTTGCTGTTGTTGTTGTTGCTGCTGCTGCTGTTGTTGTTGATCCGAAAACGGATTCGCTGATGCTAATGCTACATTTAATGGTTTATCTAAAATCAATTAGAATTAATTCTAATTTAGGGATCGAGAAACAAAAAACATACTCGTTGTTGTTGTTGTTGTTGTTACTAGATTGTCGAGATTAACTAATGCCGAATTCTCACCCAAGAAACTCTGTGGTGTTTTCTTTGTAGCACCAGTTGATGGACTCAAACCACTCAAAGTTGTTGGTAGATTATCATTTAATAAACTCAATTCAAATGGATCTGTATTATTATTATTATTATTTAAACCGTTCGTTGTTGTTCTCTGTGGTGAATTACTTTTATTGCGATTCGTTATTATATCGAATTCATCTAAATCAGTTGAACTTTGACTTGTTGGTGACCATGGATCACGTTTCAATTGTTCTGGTTGTTGATTAGGTACTACTGTTGTTGTTGTTGTTGTTAATGGTGGTGTTGGTGCAATACCAGCAACACTACCAACATTCCATGGATCTTGTTTTGGTGTTGAATTAAGTGGTTGCCATGGATCTGGTACTGGTGATGTATGACCAACGATTGGCTGTTGTGATGGTGGTGGCGGCGGTTGTGAATGGGGTGGTGGTGGTGATGGTAAAGAATTTGATTGCCATGGAGAAGATTGCTAGAAATTACCAATGTTATTATTATTAATCAATTAAAAGGTAAATTTAAGTACTATAATAATATATATCGATTAAATTTAGCATACAATGAAATCACTACAGATTCTCACCAAAAAAAACCTTATATAATATAGATACCATCAATATACAGGTGCGGCATTCTATCTTAGTCCACAGGGAAAACATACTCAATTCAAATAATTATTTATGTTGTTTTTCTATTGAATTTTTCACGCATCTTTCAGTACTCGAGCAAAAACTCTTATTTATTATATCGGTGGATAAAGACATGAGTATTTTTAGACAGACAGGTACCTTTTACAGTACAATAACAAAGTATAGGTCGCGCATTTTTTGATGGTGAGAGCTCTGGATGCGTAATGAAACAACTGTTGACATTTATTTAAATTTTTCCAGTAGCGTAGTTGTTACAAAATGTACGTAGGTTAATTGAGTGGGCGAATTATTGACAAAAAATAAATAATTATCGCATGATTCTATTGATCTATGTTTTATTATGTTGTAACATTTTCTACGTTACGCTCACGGAGTATAGATATAGGAGTCCGAACGGTATAGGCTTTTTCACGATATTTATGTACATAAAAATGAACCCAGAGAATAGTACATTTTTCTGTCACGCACGGCGCTAAGATCAGTAGCGTACTGATAGTGGTCGCAATAGTGGTGGTTATAGTGGTCGCCTGGACTTAGTAAATTTCGACTTATAAGCCAAATTACTTTATGGTTGGGGTGCACGTAGAAAATTTTCTACCGTAATTTCTATGAATAGCAATGTTGTCCGCATCTGGTATGAGTTGTAAATTATCCATTGCTATTCATAGAAATTACGGTAGAAAATTTTCTTTGTGCACGCCAACCATAAAGTAATTTGGCTTATAAGTCGAAATTTACTAAGTCCAGGCGATCACTATATCGTCCTTAACGAGAATAACGAGTACTCTGCCGATCGTAGCGCGCTCTGCCGGCAAAAGTTTTGTCCCTAAATTCGTGCCATAATTTTAACATTACGTTCGGACTCCTATATCTATACTCCGTGGTTACGCTACTGAACTGCGAATTTGTCTGACAGATTTTCCCGATATTTACCGATGTAATGTTCGGTTTGCGTCGGGATTCGCCATCGTAAAACGCGTGACCAGTATATATCTATATTAGACTGTATCAGAATCGACTATTTTTTTCCCAAAAAGCACCCTGCAGATATTGTTCAGGATGTCGAAAAAGTGAGCCTGTGAAAGTATCAGTTCTTAATTTTAATATTAACAGATTTTTTATTTTCCAATTGATTAACATGGGAAAAAGATTCTCTTGCCCTTTGGAATTTTATAGTTCACGTTGGGAACAATATTTCGAAATGACTAGAATACATTCTTATAGAAAATTTAACGCTCTACAAAAAGGGTTTTTTACAATTTTTTGATATATTTAGTCCTTCAAAAGTTATTCAAAGTTAAAGTTGGATTAATTCTAATTTTTCACATTTTTCCAATTCTTTGACAGAACCATCAACTTTATGGAAACATTTTATAGAACATTTTTTGTAGAGAATTCTATTCTCTATAACTTATCTTTATAAAAGTTTTTGATATTCTCCACATGTTGAAAGTTATTTCACTCATAGTATTGCATAGTTAGAGTCATTCGGGGTAAAAAGACGCAGTGGGTAAAAGTTTGCAGTACCGAATTCTCTGCGGAGTGTTAGTACGCGGCCGAGCTGGGTTGACAGTAGCGAGTGCCCTTCAGACCCCATCTTGTGTCATCACTTGTTGAACGGTGCGCATCGTGTGGGGTGAAATACAACAAAAAAATTCAAGCACGGGTTAAATTTGGATTTTATGCACATCAAGGAAAAGTTTAAGGCGCTCTTATTTTTGTTGTTATTGAGGAAAGTTCATTTTATTCATTGAATATGGTTTTTAAGCAATTGATACTGCATTAACTTTATAACTTAACATTATTGATATCTGAACCAGTGAATACTTTTTTGTTCATCAACCAAACGGGGTAAAAGTACGCAAAAGGCTAAGAAAGAAAAATTAATTACTTGTCCAATTTGTGGTGAAATATATGAAGACCCTCCAAAAGAAGACTGGATACAGTGCAAGGATTGTGAAAGATGGTAGGTACCATGAAGATTGCACGTCCTACGAAGTGGGTTTTTTCAGGTGCAATTTTTGTGATGAATAATCAATAAATGTTTTCTTTTTTTCAATTTTAAATTTGTGTGTATTTCGATTATGATCTCTTTCTAAATCAAGTTTGATTAAAAGTAATACTTATTGTCTACTGTATACTAGGCGTGTATTATTTGTTCGTTATTCTCTTACTTTTCCAAATGCGAACTTTTACCCAACAGAATGCGTATTTTTACCCCCATATAGGGGTAAAAGTGCGCACTCTGACTATATAATTCTTTTGCTCAATAATTTAGAAACCGTTATAATTATCTTCATTAAGGCTTAGTGTCTTAAGAGCCTATTTAACGTTCTACAGATAAGGCATAGAATGAAATGTAATGTCATAGTAATTTCTGTTTTATAAGGCAAAGAAAGCAAAAGTGCGTCTTTTTACCCCAAATGACTCTATCAATGCGAAAATATTACTAGAAATTACTAAAATAAAAAAAGAAAATCAGTTCATTGCACATAACTTACGACCTGTAAAAAATATCAAAAACTTTTATAGAAATAAGTTATAGAGAATAAAATGCTCTATAAAATTTTCCCATAAAGTTGATGGTTGCGTCAAATAACTGGAAAAATGTAAAAATTTACCATTAACCTTGAATAACTTTTGAGGAAATAAATATATCAAAAAATTGTAAGAGACCTTTTTTGTAGAGTGGAAAATTTTGTATGAGAGCGAAGTTCAGTCATTTCGAAATATTGTTCCCAACGTGATCTATAAAATTCCAAAATGCAATACTCTTTTTCCCATGTTAATAAAATGGAAAATCGCAATGAGACACCTGATAATAATAAAATTAAGAGCTGATACTTTCACGGGCTCATTTTTTAGACACCCTGAACAATATTTGCAGGGTGCTTTTTGAAAGAAAAAAAAAGTCGATTTTTCTGATACAGTCTAATCCAGGGGTCCTCAACCCTATGCCCGCGGCCACCATGGCGCCCGCGGACCATTTTACGAGTGCCCGCCCCAATATTATGTGTAATGAAATGATTTTTTTTTTGTACACTATGTGTAGTATTAACAATATCCAACGATAAGTTTACATTAAAAGAAGTAAATGGTGCCCGCCATCTGGCCGATATTATAGAAAGTGCTCTTAAGTGCAAAAAGGTTAAGGAACCCTGGTCTAATTTATACAAAGAGTGGGCAAACTATCCAGATGGATAGGAACAATTTGCTTAGCGTCCACTATTAAAATTTGTACATGAGACAGAAAAAGACAGAGACAAAATAGAAGAAAAAAAATTAGATAATAAGATGGGAGTTGTAAATCTCACTCATTCATGAGATAAGAAGCGATGCAGTAGATTCTGATGTTTCTCCGTAAATAATATTTGGAAAACTCATATCCTCCTTCTAGCTTGACACAATAAAAATAGCAATCGACAGATCTATTCCTATAATAAATCTATAAAAAAAATCTAATTTTATAGTATTGTAGAATATAGTTTCATCTTTGTCTGATACACTGAATCGCCCATGTATCCTATAGTGTCCTCTCACAAAAAAACTGATAGTATTTGGGAACTTGGGAGATACCATATAAAAGTTAATATGACTAAATATAACTAACGAATTTGCAGTACATACAAAAAAATTGCCTTCACCGCCGCCAGCAAACTGGGGGCGGCGAAAACAGTTTGACGTCGGCGGTGATGGTGACTTTTAGGCATTGTATTCTATATTCTTTTATTACGTCATATTTGTGCATTTTTTTGTTTTTTTACGGTGCCCCCAAGTTCCCAAATACAAGCGGAGCCACGAGTTTTCTAAAGGACGAGTGCAATTTACGACTTCTGACACGAGTTCTTTATACTATTTTGCATATTTTGTGCCCTTTTTTACAAAAAAATTGTCAGATTAGATATTTAGGGAAATTGGTGGGAGTTGGTGTTACTAACAAAAAAACAATTGAACATTCAGCTAGGAAACTTCAATTGTTTTATTTTTCACTCTTAGTCAATTGTTTTTTTCGCCAAATTGCTTATTTAACAATGAGTGAAGAATTTTCATGTACTCCACCTCAAATAAGGGAAATTGCTGAAAATGCAGGAAGCAATTTATTACCCAATAAATCAAAGATCAGTACGAAAAACGGCATACTAAGTACACTCCATCCAAAAATTAAGTATAAAATTTCAAATGACAGAAATGCAAGAAGCCTACGCAACGACAAATAGTCCCTCTATTAAGACCGCCCAAAATTTAAATTATTTATCGTATTAAACAGAAAATTGATTCGAAAAGGATTTGACAATCTCCAAAGAAATATAAAATATCGAACTTCAGGGTTAATAGTAGAAAAATTACCAGCAAATTATGTAAACAAATGCGTAGGGTTTTATTCAAACAGGAGTGCCACCATATAATGTTCGTTTTCTTTCATGTAAATATGGAAAAGTTAGGAACTTTTCACACATTAAGTTGCCTGTAACCTATCATCTGTCATTTGATACTTAAATTTTGGACAGAGTATATCTTGTTTTTATGATTTTTGACAGTTGTTAAAATCAATGAAAATGTGACCAACCTAGCGGGGGGAAAAATTCCTACATTTTACTTTTCAGCACTAGTATCGAAATGAGCTCATTTCGATACACTAGCGAGTTTAATAATAGCGCTATTATTGACGCAAAATAGAAAAAATCTTATTTAAAAGGAGCTTGCTGGGGCTTTTCAATTCTCACGCGTTCGTTATAATATCGCAGGGCCCTTATAACTTCAACTGTATCTTGCAAATTTAAGCAAACTATCCATTTTATCACTTCAACATTTCTAAATAGACCAAGCGGAAAAAAGACGTTATTATTACAATTTCTACACATCAGAGAAAGACAACCATACTTTGATATCTTATATTATATAAGAATTTTTCTAGATTTGTTTTTAGTTTGATACGAAACAAAGCTAAATTAGCGGAATTTTTGTTAGAATTTTTCAAGGCTTTTTTCTAAATTTCTACCAATTCGAAATACATACCACCGATAGAAAATTAAAGAAATTCAAATCCAACGACTGAATAAAAAAAAAATAATCGATGAAAATGGTAAAGAGAAATTGGTAGATAAAAATTTTACCTGTGGTCGTGGTGGTTGAGGCATACCCCATGGATCCACAACAGCACCATCACCACTCAAATTAACATCCAATAAATCCACCATATGACTCT
The DNA here is from genome assembly GCA_021725515.1 of Epicauta chinensis. Taxonomy (NCBI): domain Eukaryota; kingdom Metazoa; phylum Arthropoda; class Insecta; order Coleoptera; family Meloidae; genus Epicauta; species Epicauta chinensis. The sequence goes on from JAEDXX010000264.1 coordinate 94,978, forward strand.
GGGGCTCCTTAACCTTCTCCTCAGTGGCCCTGTTATTAAAATTTCACAATAACAAATTATAATTAAGGGCCAACCTAAGAGTTCTACAACGTTTTTTAAAACAAAACGTCTCAGATTCGTTTCCAATGGTAATCAGTTATAACTTGAAATAAAAAATGTATTGGAAAAGTTGTTGAGTTTTCCCGAAAAAACGTGACAATCCAACAACAAATTGTTGCGTTTTTCTGAAAAATAGATACAAATCTGGAAAAACTGAATACATAAAGACATCAAGCACACTATTGCCTGTAATTGATATAAATTTCATTCAATTCTATTAACAAATCAAGGGGAAAAACGAAAAATTCGCTTTGAATTGAAAACGAATCAAAAAAATCACGTTGTAGAACCCTCAATTAATTGTGTAAAATTTACTTGAAATCCTGTTGACTTTGACTTAAGGCTAATTGTAATCGCACATCGTCCGATTTCCGTTTTTGTTCCTCCTGTTCAGCTTCTTCACGTGACATTGCCAATGCCAATTGTAATTGTAATTCTTCTTCACCGGCCGTTTGTGGACGGGCATTCTCAATTTCTCTTGATAGATCTGAATCTCTCGATGAATTCCAATCACCACGAAATGCTGGATAACGTGGACTACTCGGTGTATCTAATCCTTGATCACTACCAAAACCGCTAGCACTCTGTGCAAAACGTTCTTTTGCCTTTAATGCACGTGTACGTTCATTCTTCAATCGTTCATCATCTTTCAATAGATTAACTAATTGTTTAGCTTTCTCACGTACATTCTGGCCCTGATCTTTACCTTCCTCTAAATGTTGGAAATCCTTTAATGTTTGTATTGCAAATATATTCTCTTTACATTGTTGTCCAACTTTCTCTGAACCAGTTTTTATTAAATATTCTAATAATACTAATGCTTTATATACATGTCGCCAATTTCTACCATGATCATTTAAACGTTTCCATATCATTTGCATTATTTCACTAAATGCCACAACGTTATAGGTTAAATCGGCAATTTCTGCCATTATTGTACTACTAGGACCCCATGGATCATTTGATGTGGCCTCACGCACCTTCTTCTGGGCATCCGAATAGTTGTGTGCCAAATTCTTTAAATTGCGACGTATACCTGCCACATTCACTTGCATATCGCTGGATCCTTTTCTCATCTATTTCAACAACAACAACAACACACACAAACATAGAAACGAAAACAGAAATTAATTAAATAATTCGATTAAAACAAACCATAAAAACCTTGTCCTGTTTATTTTTATTTAATTTTTGTTTTAAAAGTGGTCAAGTTGCTTGTTAATCTGGAAAGAAAATTACGAGATTTTTATGGAACTTTAAAGACTTCCCCTCTACTATATATATATATACATATAGCGTCTATATAATTAACTTTACTCATACAAATCAATAATTCTAATAATATTCATGGTTAACAGTCACGTTATCCTAACAACAAAAACTGTCGACAATCGATGTCGAACAAAACACTACATTATTGCAAAATTAAGATAATGATAAAACAAATATAGATAATGGGTGAGAAGATAACGTGAAATTAATGCAAATATTGAACTACTTACCCAATTTTCGTCCAACAACAAACAGTTGAAATTCTTCGGCCCTTTACGATAGTTTTTATAATTTACCGTACATACACTATATCTGGCAAATTTCGGAATTTCCAAAATTAATTAATTAATTTCCACCAAAAAAAAAATTAAGGAATTTAATGATGACACTACAACTTTAATTTTTCCCGAAAAAAAAAACAATATGGCCGCCCCCCCGAACTTTATCCGTTAATTACTAGGTTATACACACAATTAATTTAATCTAACACGCAAATTAACACAAACTAATTGTAATCGAAATTGGTAATTAATTAGAATTTACGTACAAAACGGTGGAGTATTGGTGTTGGATTTAATTAGAAAAAAATTAGAACAATTGACAGGCGATAACAAATGTCATCTGTCAAAAATTCTACTATCAACTGTTGGTTGGTGGAATTGTGGTTAGATGTCGCGCCAATTCGAAAATTTTCTTCTTTTATTCTCTTATAATTAGTGATTTAGAAATAACAAGTTTAGACGGTTCAATTTTATTGTTTTATTATCAATTTATTATTAATTAGTGATTGTTAATTAATTTATTTGTGTTAATTGAATTGGCGGTTTTAAGGTTGGTAGTGTTGTCATTGATTTTAGTTGTTTGGTAATAGTATAGATGTCGCTGATGCACGATTACAATTTTTTGTCTTTGTTTTTTTATCAATTAGAATAAATGGATTAAAGTGAGACATGGATAATGGTGACGTCAATCAAATTCTAAAAATCTATGGTGAAAGGATTTGGTGACTCATTTATATATTTATTACGTTTTTATAAAAACCAATATTCCTAGAAAATTTCAAGATTAAATAACTTTAAATTCGGGTAATTCACGAAATCGTTTCATTCTTAAATTTTGTTGTAGTAAGTGACTCAATCACCGTAACAATTGACTGGTAAAACAAAACAAAACCATCAAAGAAAAACAAAGCTAACTGGATTTGTGTAAGTATTATGTTTTGTAGACGGCGTAATAGAGATAAAGTAATCACACCTTTGTTGCTCCAAGCAAAAAACCTTGCAAATCACCTAATCGTGATGAAATCGGGTAATTTTCGTAATTACAATGTGCAATAATGTTGTTTTTTGTGTTACAGTTGGTAATCGTTTTATGGAGGTATCGGACACAGCCTACTATTTGTTGTTAGTGTTAGTTGTTTTGCCTGTGTATCTATTCTTCAATTTGTGGTCGTGGCTCGGTTGGGAATTATTCAAAAATAATTGAAAGAACAATGAGTGGTCCGCCTGCATTCAATGAGAACAACAATCAAAAATCGAACATTACCAATATGAAGAAGAATCTAACCTTAGATTTCAATCAATCGAAATTGAATTTGAACACGTTCCCCACCGATTTGAATATGATCAAAGTGGATACGCCCGAATTGAATCTGTTAAAAGTCGATACACCAACAATTGAAAATATCATTTTAGCCAATGGTCTACCGAATACACCGTCACCATCGATATTGTTTCCGCGTACAGTGACCGCTGAACAGGAGACGTTTGCTGGTGGTTTTGTTGAAGCTCTAAATAATCTCCACAATAACGGTAATTCGCAGAATAGTTCCGATACGAATAGTTCAGTATTCAGTACGAACACCACCAATAACAATAACAGTAATACGAGTAATAATACAACAAATGAACCGACCAGTTTTCTACCGGTAATCAAAGAGGAACCACAAACTGTACCAAATCTTAATAATAATAATAATAATAATAATAGAGATAATTTGAATACACCACCAATGTCACCGGTCGATATGGAATACCAGGAACGTATGAAATTGGAACGGAAACGGCAACGTAACCGTTTGGCCGCCTCGAAATGTCGTTCACGCAAATTGGAACGTATCTCGAAATTGGAGGATAAAGTGAAACAATTGAAAAGTGAAAATGCCGAATTGAGTGGTGTTATCAATCAATTAAAAGAACATGTAGGTTTATTGAAATTGGAAGTGATGGAACATGCAAATGCCGGTTGTCCCATAATGGGCACTACTTATTAACAACGAGTATTATTGTACATTTTTTCTTTAAAAAAATGGTTAATTATTGTTAGAATAGGGCCAGTTTTTTACCGGAACCGGAACCGTGTAAGATTAACGCTTCTATTATCATTATTAACAAAATTGTTACCATTTGCTTTTTTTTATATATACTATAATAAAATTTAGATAGTATATAAGATTTATGTATTTTATATTGATAGATATCTAGTTTTAATTGTAAATAAAGTTTATTTTTCAATAAGGCGTTTTAATGAAGGCCATTCAAATTTGCCGCGTTATTACGCGGCGACCTCTAGCGGATATATTGAGAATAAACTACTATCCTTGTTTGACATATGAAATATGCGATAATGTCATCTCTATCTAATTCCTTTTGCGCGTATACTCGGTTCATTATTGTAATATAAAATTCTGACAGACAAATATCAAAACTTATGCAACCTATGTACTGAAAGTCCCTAGATTTTGACATGCTTGGGCCGATAAAATCTTAAGCCTTTGTTTAGGTTTTTAAAAAATTAACATAGTTTTATTTTGTTTCTTAATTGATCATAGTTTGATTTTGATAGCGAGATTTTTATGAGACAATTATCAAGTGGTAATTAAATCTTCATAGTTAGGGACTTTTAGAATAGTGAGTTGCATAAAATTTGACATCTTTGAAATATCACACTTTATATTACAATAATGTACCGAGTATATTTCAATTGTTTTAAATTATATACAGGTATGCTATTCTATCTAAGCGTTAATTCTGAAATTTCTATTAACTCTTTCGTTATCTGTTTATCGCCTTTTAATTCTATGATGTTGTGTTGAAACAATATCTATTCTGTAAAAAGAGAGAGACAGAATCTTATCACTTGCTTCAAATTGTTTGATATACAGTCCTGGCATTCTATCTAAATATGATATTTTTGACAGTTTTCAAGAGTCTTATATCAATCAAGTCTTTCTCTGCTGTAACAATAGAAGCCATATGTGTAAACACACGTGTAAGATAAGGATAGAAATAGTGTAGATTTTAAACGTGTCTACCGTAACCAAATTCAATGGAACGTAGCTCTATCTATGTCTCGTACGCGTGATTCATTTGTTTCAGTACGATCAATGTTTACTGGGACATACAGTTGTGATCGAAAAATTTCGGACGTCAAGGTCATCTAATTGTCAGTTGGTGTAGGACAGCCTTTAATATTTTATACTCAAAAAGTCATTAATTTTGACATTTAAAACGTTATTAATCACAGTAATGCTTGGCCCAGATTAGATATTTTGAACGTCAAAAAAAAAAACGCCGTATGAAATTTTTTGATCGCCACTGTATTTGAAAAGTTTATTTTTCAATGAGAGAAATTTGAATTTGGCGCTGTATACTGATACATAGCAATGCGATAATTGCATCTTTGTTTATATCATATACAGATACGGTATTCGATATAAGTAGAGAATTTGATTTTTTCTTTCAGTTCCTATAATATGTAGAAATTTTGTTAATGAAGAGTTACTGAAAATAGGGTCTATCAATGGAATAAAAGCCGACACGTTCAAAAAGTGATTTGTAAAAGCGTACTTTATCCATAAAAATGTGTGGTATTGATTTAACTAAACCTAGACTGGATGCCATGGTGGTATATATCTACTTTTGTTTACAAATAAACTTCTAGAGATCTGATAACGTGCTTAATTCTATAGTGAATTTATCGAGCAATGGATAACTAGATTTGACAGATGTGTCTCGTTAAACAAAGTACATAATCCCAGGATTATAAGCGGGCATTTAAAAGCAAACAAATAAATCCCTAAAAATATTACTATATTCAATGGTACCAACTTAAATCTAGGAATCTTTTGATCGATAAATTTAGTATACCAAATTTGCTGGTTGACGGTAAATTTTCAAATGTCAAATGCACAACTGCACGCTCCAAAAATCCCTAATTAATGGTATGACGTTTGGAAAATTTATAAAATCACATTATGATTCATTATAAGAGTTATTCTGCAAGTCACAAAAGTTCTTAAAAAAAAGTCAAACGTACAAAACAATCGTAATAAAATTAAATTTTGAGGTTACAAAAAAAAAATAGTATAAACAAACTCCTAGGGACTTTTGGAGCGTGCAGTTGCACATTTGACATTTGAAAATTCACGCTCAACCAGCAAATTTGGTGTATATAGTAAATTCACACACCAAAGAGTTACTAGATTTGACAGATGTCGCGTTAAACAGAGTACATAATCCGTGGATTGATAGCAGGGATATGGACTCAAACAAATAAATCCCAAAAAATATCACTAAATCAAGGGTACCAACTCAAACCTAGGAACCCTTGGGTCGATGAATTTAGTATACTTGCTATACAGGTATGGCATTCCATCCACGTACGATTTGCGTAATTTGTGAACAAAAAACATTTACCCAAAATTTATCAATTTATCGCCTGCACACAGTTGGCTGTGAAACATAAAACAAAATGACACAACTGTAGATATATGCGTAAGATAAGGATCTCTTTCAATTGAATCCTATAGAAGCCATCTTTGTCTCACACATTAATCCACCCGTGTGCCACTATCGCTCAAATTAACTATACAAAAGATAACAAAAGCAACAAAAATAAATAAACAACGATAACAAATTCATAACGTCCCATTATCAACAACCTAATTTAATTGTATTAAATAGCGCAATTTTCACTGGAACACCAGATAGATTTACACTTGATTCTCACACATTTGTTGATAAAACCTTATCTTATCACACCAATTAAATTGATAAAAACAAACAAATGAATGATATAACTTTTATCAAGTGTTAGAATCGAACAATTTAGGGGTAGTTTTTCCCGGATCGAATTTTCTTATATTTCCGCCCCGAAAAAAAAAACAATAGAGAATTAATTCAAATTTACCGCCACCGGTTTAATAGCGCCGTCTATTCATTAATAGTTGAATTATAATCATCATGGTGGTCCATATGTAATTTCCAAATATTGCCATCCTTGTCTAACGTATAGAGATGCCGTATTTATAAGTATTGTCTATTTCGTCTCTAATCAAAGCACCTTTTTTTTATAATCAAGGTGGCCATGGCAGTGCCTTAATTTATATAACTCCAGAGCTGTAGCAGCTTTTTGACACATATATACATAAAATACTTAAGAGAGAGAGAGTTAATTTCGATGTAGAAGAGATGAAATAGTTTTTTCTTCTACTACAACAACAACAGAAAAAACAACAAGAAAAACAAAAAAAAAAGAAGTTTAGTAGTGTTTTATTTTTGTTATATTTGTACGCGTTATTGTGCTCTTATTTGTTTTATTTGTTTGAATCTATGAATAATTACGAAGAATTAAGAAGAACAAGAAGAACCAACAAATGAAAACTTGTTAACAATAATTAAAGGCTGTGATTTTCCCCGATTTTCTCCGTTTCGTTTTTGTTTCGTCGTCGTCGTCGTCGTCGTGTGTGTGTGTGCGTGTGTGTATAAATATCTACGTGTGTGTGTGTGTGTGTGTGCCTGTATATGTGTGACCGTGTGAATGTGTGTGTGTATAAATGTGTTATATATGTTTATAATTTAGATGTACTACCGGCAATCTTATTGGTGTTATAATTATTGGTATCGAATCGATTTGGTTATTAGAAACAGAAAAAAATCAGAAAATAATGTGTAATGTACCGCCAAAGTTCTATCAACTCTGCCGTTTATGTTTAACAATAGATAATCGTAATGATGTTGTTGTTGATGGTGATAAGAATTGTTATTTATCAATATTTGATGAGGCCGGTATTAAAAGGAATCTATCAGGCAAGATAATGACGTGTCTCTCCATACTGGTATGTGATTCATTTTGTAATTTTTTATTTAATTTTAAGTATAGCTAGTGTGTGTGTGTGTGTCTCTCTCTATGTGTGTGTGTGTGTGTAAATAAGATGGACTGTTTTTAGATTTAACCTAATATTAGTTTATAGAAATAGAAAGAGATAGATGTATGTTTTTGATCTTTATCCCACCAATTATTCAGCTGATATAAATAATATCAGCAAAAGATGAAATTTTTCTTTTATTATCAGCATCATCATCATCATCATTCGGTATTTCTCAACATCTAGAGCGCGTGGGATGTTTCCCCTCTATCCCCCACCCCTCTCTAATTCTACAACAACCATTGCTAGTTTCACCCACAATACTAACTATCATTAGATATCCATCAAGGTGGCGATGTTTTTAAATTTTGTTTCGATTACGCTATCATTTATTATTATCATTAAACATCATGGAATTATCCAGTTGTTTTTTTCGTTTTCGTTTAGTAGTGGGAGGTGATTTAAGGGGAATCTATCTATCTATTCTATATATAACTATCTTTGTTTTGATGCTATTGATAATAATAACAATAAAGAGAAAGTTTGATTCTCAAATCATTGGTAATGTGTTAGATAGAGATGGTTGTGTAATATTATAAAAAAGAATTGAGATGGACTTTACTGATAACAGTCTCTATCTCTCTCTCTCTCTATCTCTCTGGTTCTTGATAGGAAAATAAAAGAATAATAAAACAAAACAAAAAACGGTGGGCCTCTTTGTTGTTTTTTCTTCTTCGTTTTTCTTCTTTACCTTCACGAGACTGTGTTGTTGTTGTTGTTGTTGTAGTTGGCCATGGCTATTCTTTTGTTATTATCTATAATCAATGAAATTTTGTTAAAATAACGAAGGAGAATTTCTATAAAAAACCCAAACAGAAAAAACAAAACACGTGGTCTTTGTGATACGGCACACGAAAAACTACACCAACGGTTTTTTGAAAGAATTTACCCAAAAAATATTGATTGTATAGGTATAGGTATGGCTAGATTTGGGTTTTTTCTTGGTATTGAAACTGATTACGATTCAAGGTTGTGATTATATTATTACCCACGAACAATCACAAAAAAAACAAATGATACAAAAGAATGATTAAGAACCGGTGTTGCCGAATTTGTTGTCAAAATTTCGTAGGTGATTTGATAAATCGTATAAATCATGTGCTCCAGTGATTGGCCGAAATCGCCGTGTTTAGGGGAGAATATGCAGTGTTGCCAAATTATGATTGTCAAATCTAGGGTTTTTTTTTGAAAGTTGTCGATAAAATTATGGCAGTAATTTTAAAGATACGCATGATCTATTGAATTGTTTATTTTATCATTAAAAAAGTGTTAAAATTTCTCAGATTATTTGATAAGGATCGATTTTTTTTAAGTCGTCAAATTTTAGGTAATTTGATATTTTTGTTGGTAGATGATTGGTTCACATTAGCGGAAATTTTGAAAAAGTCTTTAATTTTCTGCCGGTGTTGTCAGACTTCTATTTCTGAAATTGGTTATTTTTGGGGGCTGGTAATTATAGCTTAAGTTACATGACTAATTTTAAGTTGATGATTGCTTAGCAATAATATTCAAAATTTTTTGCTGTATTGAGGACGGATTCTACAATTCCGAGCAAAGGGTTACTAGATTTGATAGATGTCTCGTTAAACAAAGTACGTAATCCTAAGATTGTAACCAAAGATATGGACACAAACAAATAAATCCCTAAAAATATCACTATATTCAAGGCTACCAACTTAAATCTAGGATCCCTTTGGACGATGAATTTTGTATAATTCCACCGGATATTCCGATAGAAATTTCCTTTCGGTATAAGTTGTGGAATTACCGTTTCTACAAGTCGTTAATAAAACTGTTAGGAATATTTATCTGATCTTTCTTCTACTTTTATCTCTCTTTCTCTATTGATTGTTTTCGTTGTCTTGACAAAGATACTGTGATAAAGTGGAGTAAAATTAGGAATCGGACTTATGTCGTATTTTTATATAAAAATCAGAGTTTCCATATTTTGTTATTCTCTCTCTCTCCCTCTCTCTTGTTTTTATGATCATCTTGAATAAGTCACGCCTTCAAATGTCGAATTGCAAGTTATATGAGACGATCTATAATTTGAAGTTTTGTTGATCTCCATGTTCGAAGTCGATGATTGGAGAAAACAAGCGGCAATTTTGAAATAATCTTACATTTTCTGTGGTGTTGCCAAACTTCTATTCCACCAATTTGAGGGTTTTTTTTCCTCTAGTGACTCGTTTTGTTGATCATATTTCAATTATCAAACTTTCTTGCACCATAAGTGATGTCTTCAATCGACTGAAGTTGGATGAGACGATCTATAGTTCAATGAGTTCTGTTGATAAATCATGTGACCATTTTCATAGTAGATGATTGGTAGAAATTAGCGGTAAATTTGAATTGATACTCAAATTGTTCGATAGTGAATAGGTTACTAGATTTAACAGACTTATCGTTAAACAAAGTACGGAATCCTAGCATAACAGGAACGACATGTATGTATATCCTATTCACTGTGAGAACGGACTTTTTTGACAGATTGTGACAGCCTAGTGACCAACTTGATAGAATAAAATTGCCTATATTTAATTCTAAACGCAGCTTTTTGTAACTCTTCTAAGTATTTGGCAGCCTTTTTACCTAAAGCGTTGAAGAGATTTTATGTGAGAAAATTTTTTATTCTATTTATTGTATATCCAAGTGGCTTTCGCCATTGCCTAAGAATATTTTTAGAATATTTATAAATTTGTTTTCACAATTTTCGTATTTTGTAAGTAATTTTGAATTTTGCGCCATAGAACTAGTAAAGTGAATTCATCGACCAAAGGGTTACTAGATTTGACAGATGTCTCGTTAAACAAAGTACGTAATGCCAAGATTGTGAGCGAAGATATGGATAAAGAATGAAATCCCTAAAAATATCACTATATTCAAGGGTACCAACTTAAATCTAGGAACCCTTTGGTCGGTGAATTTTGTATAACTTATCTAGTTACAAAAAAAGTCCGTTTTCTTGGTGAATAAGGTATAAATAAAGAAATCACCAGAAATATCACTAGATTCAAGCGTACCAACCGAAATCTAGCATCCCTTTGGTCCGTGAATATACTATAGATGATTTCTATTGTACTTTTTTTTTTGCTAATTTTGTATATTTTTAGAAGTCGATAATTATATTAATAAAAAGAAGAAAAAACGGTCTAAAAGTTTACAGTATTTTTAGCAACAATTACAGTTTAAGAATTAAAATGAACAGTTATAGTATTTTGTTAGGATATTTAATAAAACCGGCGACACCAAAATTTCTAATTTATCACTTCAAATTTCTAAGAAAACAAGCGAATTTTCGTGATACCAAATTTTTGAACATTATCCTAGAAGGCGAGATGTTGCCAAATTTCTTTAGGTAATTCGACGGTCATTTTATAGTCACGTGATGGTTTTGTAAATTGGCGGTATTTTTAAAAAAATATTTTCTATATATTTTCGAATGACAAATCTATATATTCAAGCATTAATTGGGGCCGTGTTCAACATGGAAAACGTTTTATCACTCATTTTTATCTGTTTTCTTTACCGCTCTATTAATTTTATTTATTTTTAGAAAAACACAATCTTAACCGAAACAACGTTGCCAAATTTCCATTGTCGAATTTTCTTACAATCATTATGATTGGTTGAAAATAGCGGTAATTTTGAAATGTGTTTTATAGTTTTCTTTATTATCAAATTGTTAAGTGAAATTTGCAGTAATTTAAACAAAACAACAAAAAAAAGATCTACAATAAAACTCGTTTTATCAATTGCTTCGATCGGTTGTTAATTTGTTTTATTTAAAAATTCAAAACGGACAGAAAAAATCATTAACATGCATTTGAGAGAAGCAAGCATGTAGTTTCTTATCAGAATTAAAGATTGTAAACGATCTATACACTAAAATTCCGCTCCTTAGTTGTAAATAAATCTAAATAATAATGATCCACATATAAAAAAAAACGTATCTAGATAGTTACAGAGACTTGTTTTTATATCAAAATTTTTTCCGGTACCCTAGAAAAAACAAAAGAAATTCACTACCCTTTTTGTTGATTAATTACAAACCGCTACAGAAATAATAATAATAATAATAATAATATTGACGATGGTAATCGTGAAGAACAAAAGAAATCGAACGGAAACAAAGGAAGAAGTGAGATGACCATGTTGCCGGATTTTACGTAATTTCTCCTGTTTGTGAATGTTTACTTTCAGTTCTTTTAAAATGTTCTCTTTTTATTTGAATAATACAAGCGATGGTAAATAGTAGGCGTTGTATAGATGAAATAAAACAAAGACAGAGAGAGAGAGATAGCGAATGGAAGATGATGAAAAATGAAGATGTTCTCTTATTATTATTATTATTATTGTTGTAGAAACAGCTGTTGCGGATATTTAGAATTTCAAAAAGAGAATGCATTCAAACGGCATTAGATTTATAGTAGAACACAATCAACTTGACTGGTTACAAATGGCGACATCTATCATTTGTCTCATTCTATTTTAATAAATCTTGTATACATTTATCTTTGTTTGTTGTCAATATTGCATAGTCAAGTTGATTTATTGTTGTGATTAATAAATAAAAATTGTTATTTCTTTGTTGTCGATTTGTTAAGTTCTTCGCATATAAATCAGACTTCTCCCACAAAATAGTTGATATCACTTTTTATTATACAATCGGTCAAATAAATGAGTCATTTCATCATAAGAAAATAGCATTACACATTTAACATATTTAAAGTATATACATAAATAGATAGATGGATAGGAAAGATATATAAATAAAATTGTTGCGCGCTCCTTTGTTGTTTTGTTGTTTATAATATTTATTTATTTATTTATTTCGTTTTTGAGAAATTTCGTAATCCAAAGACAAAAACACTCCTATTTTCGTTGTTGTTGTTGATTGAAGTTCAATTAAAGAAATTTCTGGTGTAATAATTCGGTTTTAATCATTGGATTTTTTTTTTGAGTTGTTGTTGATAAAAAGAGAATTTTTTAGACCGTTGCAGAAATAACAACAAACATCTGATTTTCTGTTTTTAGAAAGTGCTTCCGGGCGTTCATCTATCTCTAATCATTCTCTATCTCTTTCTTGATTATAATGATTAATCATAATATTGCTTTATTTTATGCTTTTTTTGTTTTATTTTAATTAATTGATTTGATTATTTTCTAGGTTGCCAATAGTGATCCATTACCACATGTTATTTGTTTAAAATGTAGTGAACAATTGGAGGCATTCTATAAATTCAAACAAGTCGCCCAGAAAGCTGAAGAATTATTAAATCAATTTATCAAATATACAAAACAATTAACAGGAACAGCTGAGGTATCTAAAAATTTCTTATTATTATTATTTGTTATTAATTAATTTATTTAATTTTATTTTCTAATTAATTAATTAATTATTATAAGCACCAGTTGCTGTACTGATTGGATTGTACATAACTTGTGATACAAATGTATAATTTACATTGCGATGATATTTTCTAAAACGTGTATATCCTAAACTTCCTGCCACAAATATAGCTAATAATAAAACTATACTCAATGCCATTAATGATATTCTCAATACCGTGAAATGATGCGTAACATAACGGGTTCCTATGACCTGGTATGGCTGTAAATATATAGATATTTTTCTGAATGTTTATAAATAATCAAAAAGGAAACAACCGAAATCTTCTTAATCATCAAAATAATATACAGCCTGTTTCATGTTCATTGAGACAAAAAACAACAATATACAGAACGTCTCACTTGCCAGACACCAAGAATTATTATACCTACCATAGTAGGGCATAATGATATTTTTTGAAGAACTTGCAAAATCGCACTTTATAGATTACCAAAAAGACAAAAGGAACAGTCTTTTGCTATGCAAAAAAAATGGTTGGTGGATTGTGCCAAAAATTCAAAAGTATCAGGAACGCAAAGACTTAAAAGTGACTAACAAGGAAACTATTCGAGGAGTCCGACTCCGATTTTTTTGTTGTCCATGCATATTTTTTTCAGTGGGGCCCTTATTTCGTTTTAAGGGGTGACAAAAGGGCTCTCAAAAATTCGTCAAAATCAGGGTTTTGCATATAAGGACGATAGCAATCAGGACTAAACCAATTTTACTTTA
>JAEDXX010000265.1:0-107500 GCA_021725515.1 Epicauta chinensis
TTGTGCCTTAGTTTCCATAAAGCAATAAAACACTACTGTCGATTATTTTACATAAAGGTTAAAGGTAAAAATTTTACAAACGCGAGAAAACAGCAATGATTTCAATGAGAATGTCGGGCACTACATTTGCGAATATTGATACTAAATGGAAAAGGTGTAAGTATGCAATTTATCGAGTAGTGAAAGATTTTGTAACACGTGGCTATGTAAAGGCTCTTTTACAAAGTGGGAGGCCCAAAATTACGACTAAACGTGAAGATCGATCACCATGTTAAAAATATTCTCACTGGCCAAGGATACGTTGATATTCTCCAAAATGTGTTCTTGCCCTACGCAAAAAAACTTAGAATGAAAGAGTGGGTGTTTCAAGATGACAACGATACAAAGCATTCTAGCCGTCTTGCTACAGAATGGTTTACGAGGAATAACGTAAATCGTATGAAGGGGCCGAATTCCCAGACTTGAATCCTATAAAACATATTTGGGAGGAATTGAAACGGCAATGTCGAGGTCATCATGCTAGAAATATAGCTGATAAATTCGCACAATTGTCTGAAAAGTGGCGCGCCATCCCCAAATATTTTATTGAGAAACGTGCACATCTAACGATATTAGCTAATCGGGAAATATGGATACTTTAATCCAAGTTTCATATAATTATCCGTACGTCAAAGCAACTAATTTAATTTCTTAATTAAATTAGTCTTAATCTCCTAAGTTTCAGTCAAAAAAAATTCAGAAAATTGGATGGATATTATGTGTGGTTAGTGGCCTCGACCTTCAAAGTTGCAAATGTATGCAATCAGATGTTGGCATACATTGACGGCACAGCAAGTGATTGAGCAAGATCATTAAGGCAGTTGAATTGGTTTATTACCACTTGTTATTTACTATTGTTGAAAACGTATCCGGAAGATGTTCAAAAAATACTAGTGTTCGGAAAATTAGATTAAACTAGATTCGAAATAATAAGTAAGGTAAACAAAAAAAAAATTATTAACATCTACGATCATAATTCGTTATTCTCATAGAAATAACGATTAATATTATTAATGACACACATTTAACTATGATAGACGTGTCTAAAAAAAATACGAACCACGGGCCGCTTGATGAGCGTGGACAATTCGGCCCGTGACTTGATTTTGGTTGAATAAGTGTTAGACGGGTTCGATTTAAAACTTAAGTACCGTCAATGCAACTTGAACAAAATTATTGCCTCATTTTCCTATTTAATAAATTACAATCTATTGTTTGGATGTACCCTCCTCTGATAATGTTAAACGACTAAAACGTATTCTAGAAAATGCAGATGTAGCACTTCTCCCTACTTAGATATTATTATCTGGATGTGGGCAATACGTTTGAAGATTGTGCGATTTATCGTCGGTAATCATAAAATTTAGCAGATACAAATTTTGTTTCATTACATAACTCGTCTAGCTAACATCTTGCAGAAGTTTTCCTTAACAGTAAATGTAAATTCATCTAAACAATAAACACAATTCTCAATCCGTCAACGTTGAAACATTGTAATTAAAAATGCATGACAATTTCTATCCAGAAATCACCATACCGTTCACGATACCAGGACGTATAAAAATTATTAAAATATTTACTAAAAGTGATGAGAATTACGCGATAACAGTTAAACGTTATAATAGAGCCGTCCATCCAAGAAAAGTCAATTTACGAGGGTAATCCCAAAACTAAGGTCTCCAAAGCGTTGGGGTCACAAGTAAACTTTCCCCCTCCACCACAACACATACGCTGGCTTGGCAGTCGGTTGTAATGGAGCTTCCATTAGCGACTACCGCCAAGTGCGAAGTTCGGTTTTTGAATGCAAAAAAGGTTAAACAAATTGAAATTCATCGACAGTTGGTGGAAGTGTATGGAGAGTCTTGTATGGATGTCAAAAATGTCCGCAAGTGGTGTAGAGAATTTGCAGATGGACGCACGAGGAAAGAAGCGGGAGACCATCCATTCCAGACGAAACAATCGTAAAGGTTGAACAGATCGTGCTTCAAGATCGGCGCATCATCCCCGATGAGCTCTGCATTGTTGTTCCTGAGATTTCTCGAAGCACCATTCACAGGACTTTGAGTGAAAAGTTGAAATTTCGGAAGGTGTGTGCAAGATGGGTCCCAAGAATGCTGATAGAAGATCACAAAGGGCAACGCTCTGAAAGTTCCCGCCAATTTCTTCAACGGCATAGGCCGACGAAAAGGACAACTTTTTGGATTCAATAGTGATGAAACTTGGGCTTTCCACTTCACACCCGAGACGAAACAACAGTCTTGTGAGTGGCGGCATTCCGGTTCACCCAAGCCGCGAAAGTTCAAAAGAACACAGTCTGCCGGTAAAGTCATGGCAACTGTGTTTTGGGATCGAAAGGGGAAATTGTTGGGTGATTTTACGGATAATGGGACCACAATCAATGCCGAGAGGTATTGTGGGACGTTGAGAAAACTCAGACGGGCAATTCAAAATCGAAGAAGAGGCATGTTGAGCAAGGGCATCAGCCTTCTCCACGATAACGCTCGCTCCCACACCGCCCGTCAAACTGTGGAGTTACTGCATCAGTTTGGATGGGATATCATCAACCACCCACCCTATAGTCCGGACTTAGCGCCCGGTGATTACCACTTGTTTCCCAAATTGAAAGAACACTTGACTGGAAGGCGCTTTAGTGACGACGACGAAGTCAAAGATGAGGTCCAAGGCTTCTTCAAGAGCATGGCGGTGGACTGGTATAACATGGGTATACAAAAACTGTCACAGCGTTTACAAAAATGCATCGATCGAGATGGCGATTATGTGGAAAAATAGAAAAATGTTCAACCTTAAAATCAATATACCATTTGTTGTCAATTAACATTTATTTAAATTTAAAAAAAAATTGAAGACCTTAGTTTTGGGATTACCCTCGTAAAAACAATAGGAAAGATTGTTCGTACTCTGGTAATGTACATATTTTACCGCGTGTTCGACATCGTCCTGTAATTCATAATATTGAAGATGTCGAAGTTTGGATTGTTTGTGATATTGCGTATCATCAGCACTCTCACTGGTCGATCTGTTGATAAAAGATCTTGATGCAATGACTGGCGGTATGGATGTAATTTCATTAACTTTAATACTTTGTGTACCGTCAAAAAATATATGGCCCAACGACAACTGATTCTTTAGATGCTCGTTGTAGGTTCAGCAGGAAGTATTTCCTGTACACCTTGTTGGATGTCTGCTCGAAGGAGCGAACAGACAATGTGTTCGACGTTCACTGTCCTAGCGTAATTTTTATCACCTTGTTTAAATATTTGGGATATGTAATGTTTATTGAAATTACAATGTTCCTATTTTTTAATAATTTAGTCCAAAAGGTACCATAAAATTTTAATTATTTTTTATCGTTTTGCTCAACACAGAAAATTTTTAATTCAATGATTTAAATGCTGATTAAAACAAAAAAAGCAATTTAGTAGTAAATACATAACTATTATCACAAAAGAAAAGAACAATTAATACGATTAGTATAAATACATGTTTATGCGTGACCTAGTTTATGTTTATCGGCTACTTTAAAAGCCATGCAAGTTTACAGTTTTTGACGACAGCAATAAACATCTGTGGAAGGTCAAGACTGTTTACGATTCCGATTATTGACCTGTCTCTTCAAGCACCATTTGAATTAAAAATTTTTGTTCTGTTTAAAGAAACTAAGAAATAAAAAAATGTTTTTTAATTTTATATATAGAGAACATTCTTTTGGTGGTAGTTACATTGACGTACAGATAATTATATGACACATGGGTTAAATTTTCCATTTTTCTCGATTAGCTAGAAACTTTGTGGGGTCCTGGGTCCTTCATATATTGTCACATGTACAAGTTCTTTGGACTTTTATTCCTTTTGGGAGATCCCACAGTCGTCCCTACTTAAAAGAAACACTCTGTATATATATTTTTTTCTTCCAAATGTATGGTTAATTTCAATTGTAGTTTTGATTTAATAAATAACCGATTTAATTGAAATATGAAGAATAGACTTTTTTCTTCCATGACACGATGTCCGGAAGTGAAAATTTAAAAAAAAACTTACTTTTAATAGGAATTTTTGTGGTTGGGTCGGTATGACCCAAGCTCAATAAATATGTAATTATTTGTATTCTCAGTAGCTAAGGGATAATGCTGTGCGGATTGGTGGAACTTGTGCGCAAGCGCAGAACCATCTTCTTGTTCAGTGTTGTGTTAGCAGTCTCCGAGAGTGGCTATACAGTAACATGGACCCGCCTTCGGATGTGTCGCTGTACTAACTCTACCTGCTGGTGCAGCAGCAGACGGAACTCATCCGTCAGCTACAACTAGTGCTGGCCCGCTGTAGGTAAGCTATGAGGGCAGCTGGCATCGCCATACCCACCCCAGGTATCAGGGAATTAGTGCGACTTGTGCCATCTCCGGTCGCCAAGACGGATGAAGAGGACATCCCAGAGTACGATGCCTCGTGTGCATTCCTCTCGTCGTCATCGTCATCTTCTTCGTCGGCATCATTCGCATCATTTTCATCATCGCCATCTGGTGAACCGGTTTCAGACGCCTCTCAAGAACGGCAATGGAAAACGATCACCAACGACAAAGGTAAAAAGCCAGTTTCTCCCCTACCCCACCGAAACCAGTGAGCAAAAATACTGCATCAGCCTGGACAGAGCCCCTCAGGCTAAGAAGTGAAGACCTGGACCCCTGATGTCACTTTACCAAGGAAACAGACAAATCCTACAGCCCCTCGGGCAAATCCAGCAGTCCCTCAGGCACAATCTATCGTCCTTCAGGCGCCATCAAAGGAGACAGCCCCTCAGGCAAAACAATTGAGTTATCTTGCATTAGCATCTCTAATGCGATGTAGTGCAGAAATACGGTGATCAACTTCACCAAGGCTACATTGTGTAAGGATGAAATCCGTATCCAGCCAACCACGATAACAGACTACAGAGCATTCACAAAGATGCTAGAATCAATGAAAACCCAGTACCACTTGTTTAGTCTGCCCAAAGACTTGACCATCAAAGTGGTGCTGCGATCCGTCTCCGTTGAATTCACGGCTCAGGAGAACGAAGTAGATCTAATGAGACCGAACGAAACAAGTTACGCCACTGGTTTTGGTTAAAGTACCGCAGACAGAAAAAGAGATCTGGAAACTCCGGACTGTTTGCGGAATGATCGTGAAGGTTGAACCGCCAAACAAGCGCACTCAACCTTCACAATTCCATCAGTGTCAGAAATTCCACCACAGCCAAAGGAACTACCAAGCGGACTACCGATGTGTGAAACGTGGCGGTCCACATGCCCCAGAACAATGCACTAACAAGGGAAGGACACGACGTGGTAATAATGGATTTTTTCGAAATTTTGCGTATCGATAGAGTACCATGTTAGGTGTCTTTGAGTAAATGGACAATAAGCACTTCTCAAGCGTCCTTGAGAAAATCAAAATTAAAGAAAATTAAATTTTTAAATGTTTCGGTAGCACATCGGTAAAAGGTTTGGGATGGAATCAATATCTCAAACAAATTCTACCACAAAAATATTAAAAATGGTGCACTAACCAGCGAAATTATAAATCAAAGAAAATACTTGGATATGGATACACAAAAACATACACTCCCGTATCAAAAAATGGAATTCTATAATGAACTACCTTAGAAGCACTATGTACCAAGGATTAAAAATAAAAGCAAGAACAAGATAATCAACAATGAATACTTAATAATAATGAAATCAAAACAAAATGTAAAAATGTATAAATGTAAAGATGTGTACATAATGTAAATAAATAACTTCTCCGTTAACCCATACCATTAACATCAAATTAGCTTAAGTTACGTGTTTAATTCTTTTTTCCTAACAAAAACTCAAAATAAAGATTACTAACAAAACCACAACAAAGACTGCAATTATTGTATTAGCAAACCATATTTCACTGCTACATGTATGTTACCAACGGGAACATGTATATACTTATGAAAACTTAAATTGTAAGCAACAATGTACGATATGATTAGTAACAAATAAAGAAACTTTGAATTGAATTGAACTGATTGATTGAAATTGGTTTGGCTTGGGACTTATAATATGTAGGTTCGAATCTCGCACGACGAATGTAACTTTTTTCACTACAATTTTTTGAAATAGTATGCATCAATTCATCATATTTGCAAGATAATCTCATTTTATTGTTTTATCGAATTTTACAAAACTATAAGAATTGTTTAACAACCTCCTGAATCCATTTGTAGAAGAAATGTATCACTCTTCATATCTGGAGATGATACAAATACACTATATATTATCTTGTAAACATCTCTGCATATTTTCAATTAGAAATTATTATTAGTTGATAAATTACTTGAACCTGCAAAAATCGGAGCCGTCACTTTAGTTACTATTAACAACAGTGAACAGTAGGCTTATTGTTAATTAGTGTCATTATAATTATTCAAGTCAAAATTTCGCTTCATACTTACAAAGGAAAATTATTATTAAAAGACGCACTCATTTATATGGAGCAATAACTCCTCAAAAATGAGCTTGTGGCCAGAGAATCGTCCGAAACTATTTGTCATGAAGCAATGCAAATTAGTGAAGTTTTATTTGAAGCCACAGCCGAAATATTGGGCAACAGAATGTTTATTGAAACTGACGAATTAATTAGGGCAGATTCTGATGACGAAGAACATCAATTTGAAAACGTACAAGACGATGATGAATCTGCTCAATACATGTTGCCAGTAAAAGAAGGTAAGCGAAAGGGGGGATAGTTCGACCATGGGGTAGATTAAACCATTTTATTTATTTTCGCTGTTATTTCAGTTAACCGCCTTTTTGGTCCTGCCGCGCTTTTCTCATATCAACCAGGTGTTCTGTAAAAGTTGTTGTATGTGTTGAGCGAATAGGGAAAAAATAAAAAAAATATTTCTCATTTTTATGGTTTCAAGGTAAGATTTTTTCGTTGTTTGTACACCTTCATATTTTAGACAGTCGGCACATCATTTTTTAATAGAATTATACATGTAATAAATTAGTTTACGAATTAACAAAAGCCTTATAAATTATAAACGCAAACTTTACTGGTTTTATTAAAAACATTGTTTTGTTCTACTATTGCATACGATGTACATTCAACCAGGAAATTTGGGGTACATTCAACCACTGGTTGAACATACCCCATATCTTGTTTTGCTAGTTGATGACTCGTAAGTATGTCCGGAAGACCAACAGAGTAGATGTGGATGAAAGTTTAATGAGGAGAGCTGTGAAGGATTGTCTCAAAAAGGTTCATAGTACTAGAAATGCAGCTGTTATGTATGGAGTCAACCGAAATACATTGCAGAGCAGGCTTATGAATACAATTAAAAAACAAGTACACCGACTCTGATTCTGGAACGAAGATGGACCCAACCGATCGCAAATTTCAAAGTAAATACACCGTTAATCAAGTTTTTAGTACAACTGAAGAGGCACAATTTTCCGAATATACAGAAAGGTTTTCGGATCTTAACTACGGTTTATCATACAGGCAAATTCGAACCCTTGCATACGAGTATGCAAAGATAATTCCCGATTGTAAGTAACCTGCATCTTAGAAGGATAATAAAATTGAAGAGATAGATTGGATGAAAGGATTTATGAATAGACACGGGGAACTATCATTGAGAAAACCCGAAAGTACGAGTTTGATTAGAGCCACAGCTTTTAATAAAGAACGTCTTGATGAATTTTTTAATAACTACAGCACATTTTTCTGATGAGGATTTTGCTGCGAGCTCTGTTACTAACAGGGAAATTAATGCTTCAAATGAAACAAATATCAAGAAAATACATGATGAAGTGCCAAGTTCATCAGAAAATAATTTGACCACCCAAAAAGAGAAGACGGCTGAAGGCAGCATCTCCTTGGAGTCAGTTCGACCATTTCCAAAAACTATTAACGAACAAAGGAAAGCTACCAAAAGAAAAAGGGAATCAACATCAAAAATATATACCTCCAGTCCCAAACTGATGGCAATGGAATGCCTAGAAATGGAGAGAAATAGGAAATTATCTTTAAAATTCAACAAAAAAAACCTTAAAACCCTTCAAACAAAAAGATGCTCATGCTTATCCAGCATGACACATTTATATCGATGGACAGAAGATATAAAACAAGGAGGAACATCTTTAGACAAAGATAGTGTAATTGATTCGTGGACGATCGGTTTTTGGAAACTAGACTAGCAAATCAGCAAGTGACAACAAGACATTTACTGGAATAGGCATTAGGTGCAGCAAGTCAGTATGGAGATTTCGATTTTAAGACTTCAATATCCTGGGCTAAAAAATTTAAAAAGTTGCATAGAATTAAACAGCGCAAAGGAACAAAATTTGTATCTGAACGAGAAACTGCTACGGTCGAAGAAGTGTTAGCTACAGCCGATGTTTCAGGAAACAGACATCATATTTTGTCATCAATACAGATCAAACAGGATGTTAGTACCAATCTATGTTCAACAGAACTCTGTGTACGAAAGGAGCCAAAACAGTGTTTGTGCAACACAAAAGCTGTAATAAGATCAGTCATTCATACGCAGCACAATATGCAATTACCATGTCCGGAAAATTAGTATCGCATGTGTTTATATGCCTACAAGAATCGGCAGGGGTATTCGGTCCAAAAACTCAAAAAACAGTGAACGACTTGCAAGAAATTCACGTAAACACTATAATAACATGCTCAAAGTCCGGGAAATTAACAACAAACTTATATAAACAATTTTTAGTGTTAGCACCTTATGTGAAAAGTGAGAAATTCTTACTCTTAATAGATTCGTGGGGTGGTCAAACTAATCCTGCATTATATGATGAAGTCTCTCAGGATGATAATAGGAGCGTATACTATTAAAGTTATTCCCCCAAAGTGTACAGTATTATGCCAACCCTACAGGCAAGTGAAAAACTTCACCAAACGCTTGCAGAATTATTCGTTTTTGATTGAAAACAAAACGCGAAACAGCTTCTTGTGAAGACTGCCCTAAAATTCACACAATTGTACATCACCAACTATCTGCGCCAATCTTTGAAAATATGTTGCGTTATGTGCAGTTCGCATCAAAACTAACTGATGAAAGGGAGGTGTTTATGAACGTCAACGAGATTCGTTTTCCAATAGATATTTTTAAAAATCCCTGCAATTGTAAGAACGCAGCTTTCATTCGATGTGCACAGTGTCGAGAGAATTATTGCTTTCCCTCTTTTTATGACAAATCACATCATGTAAAAAATTATAGAGAAAATAGTTACGTTCATCGTGCGAGATTCGAACCTACACATCGATGGTGTAGTGCACACATGTTGTAAGTACAACTTTGATTAATATTGAGTTAAGTACATAGAAAGTTATTTTCGAACGTAACAATCCTACGTGCACAGAAATGGTAAGTGTTTATTTAAACTCAAAACTAGTAGCCCCATCTACCATTTGTTGTAAGTACATCAGATTAAAAATATATTATGCACTGTTGTGGTATCGTCACTGACCACATTTGTGTTTTTTAGATTTGGTTATCCGCATGAGTTATGTGTACACTTAGCACATTTGTGCTACGTAAAATACTAGGTTAGGTTCAATTTCAATAAAAGCGCATTGTGTTCTTTGGAAGATGTCTACAAAAAGATTTGAGATGATTGCAAGGAGTGAAAAAATGGTGGCAATGGCACGAGCCAATACAGCAATGAATGGTATATACTATGTGAATTCTGATACTCAGAAAATGTGTTTACATTTTTTTCTTGTAAATTTTTGTTTATTCATACTTGTTTTGTAGATCACGATGTTGAATCTGTTGTATCCGAACGGAATTCGTCGAAATCAGGACAGTATACCATGCTGGAAGCTGAAAGTTCATCTAATATTTCAGTTGAAGATAAAGATTCCGGCGGTGATAATAGTGATTCAGAGCCTTATGCAGACTCTGGCGAGTCTTACTTGCCTTCACATTCGAGCAGGAAGAATGAAGAAATAGCTGAAGAAGGTCCAAACAAACCATCAAGAGAAAAAGCGTAGAAGAAGAGCTGACAAGACTTTGTGGCATAGATCAATTGTGAGGCAAAAAAGGCTCGCTGGAATGAAGTATGTAAACAGAAGTGGAAAAAAAATTGCAGAAAAGAAACCTTTACCTGTAGATTGTACTAAGTGTCGATACAAGTGTACTGAAACTATTTGTGACGAACAAAGAAACACCCTTTGTCAAGAATACTGGCAATTGGGCGATTACGATAAGCAGAAGTTACATTTAAGTTCTTTAATTAGGAATATTCCAGTAAAACGGAGAAAGACTGGAACAGAGGAAGTAAAACGCAAGACATCCAGAATTTTTAATTTGCGAGATTCAAATGTTGTGACAGTAAGGGTATGTTTAAATTTTTTTTGCAAAACGTTTTCGATATCTCATCGTGTTATCGAAACATGCATGAGAAATGTCAGTTGTAGCGGAATGACAAAAGACAAGACATACAGCCTTATAATGCCACAAGTGATGCAAATATATCAATTGTTAAAGGACACATAGATAGTTTCCCGCGAGTCGAATCGCACTACTGCAGACGTGATTCAAGTAAAGAATATTTAGGTTCTGATTTCAATATATCTGTTTTGTACAGACTTTACTAAGAAGATTTCTGTGTAACCAGAAACATTACGCCAGTATCCCGTTTTGTTTACCAAAAGATATTCCACCAATACGAGCCAGCTTTAGATTTTTTTATTCCAAAAAAGGATCAGTGCTTCAGATGTAATCGGTACAACACTACTATAGACAAAGAACCGTTAGAAGAAGACTACAATGATCATAAGAAAAGAGAGAAACATGGAATGCAGATGAAAAACGACGACAAAGAAAAGGCTATCGCAGAAAAGCGGCATAGTTTTAGAGCAGCGACATTTGATTTGCAAGCAATCTTATCAGCACCTTTTGCTGGAGATAATAAAATTTTGATAGGTTGAAGCTTAATGTCTACAATTTTACCATTTTTGATGCCTCAACTAAGGAAGGCCATTGCTATATATGGGTGAGACTCATGTAAAAAAGGCAGTACAGAAATTGGAACATGTCTTCTAAAATACCTCAATGGATTACCAGAAACCGTAACACACGTTTCTACATTTTGCGATACATGTGGAGGGCAAAATAGGAACAAGTATGTCGCGGCTGCCATGTTGTTTGCAGTGAACAAAATAACACATTTACAAGTTATTGATTTGAAATTTATGGAGTCTGGCCACTCATACTTAGAGGCTGATTCAATGCATGCTAAAATCGAAAGAATCCGCAAACACAAAAAAATTTACACCACAGGGGAGTGGTCTGTTTTGATAACAGCTGCAAGAATAAATCCCAAACCTTATTACGTCAATGACTTGACTTCAATAATTTTTATGACCTTCAAAAACTTGTGGATACTATCGCACCCAACACAACAGTAAACACAAACAAAAAAAAGTGCAATGGCTAAAAATTAAATGGTTGAGGTTTGAAAAAGAAAATCCTTTTCTAGTAAAATATAAATATATTTATACCACTGACAGAAAAAAGCTAAGAGGACGACCTCAGGAATGGGCTTCACTCGAATTGTCCAAAAAATATACGAAAAGGTTACCAGTCTCGACGAAGAAGAAATCAGACCTCTTATCACTTCTGCGAGATGGCATAATACCTGCACATACAGTCAACACATCAATAGCATTCCTGAAAGTTCCGTACCACTGCCACCAGAAGATGATGAATAATTATTATTAATAATTATTTTTTCAATGAAATTTATTTTCAAAATCAGAAGATTCTTTTTAAGTTAGTTTAGAATTTTGTTTTTCATTAATAAACGGCATACATTGTATTATTATTATTTTACTACTTTACTGTATTTCAATTAACACAAAAGAAAATAAATTATTTGTTTATTGAAAAATGGGGTCCCTTTTTCAATTAACATAAGACTTTGTTGGCGTCGAATTTGGTAATTGAATGCACATATATGTTAGGTTCCAAAAAATAACAAAAATTAATAGAATTGGCCAAAAAACAAAATAATTTTTAATTTCATTGATTGATCTGAACTAAGAAAGCTCACATAATTGCGATACAACCATTAAAAAGTTGATTAAAATTTTGTAGATTTGATTATGCAGATGGAAACTTTAAACTGAATTTTCTCGGAAACATTATTTTTGCACTTGCAACATGTGTGCACTATACCATCAATATTATAAGTCCCAACCCAAACTCTTTACTGATGTACTACCGAAACACTTAAAAACAGATCCGTAAGATGCGTTGACTTTATACAGGCAAGTTACTAATTTTCTCTAATTTTATTTTTTTCAAGAACGCTTGAAAAGTGCGTCTTGTCCATTTACTCAAAGACACCTCACATGGTACTCTATCGATACGTAAGAGTGCTAAAATGCCGGCCAATTGTGCCAACTGTGGTGGCATACACACGGCCAATTTTCGGAGTTGTCCCAGTTTTCCGACGCCGCGTAGGGATCGAGTCAATCAGGTAAGGAAGAAGGCGACCAGAAAACCAGCCGCCCCCACTCCACAAACGACACCACCTACAAAACCCACCAATTCGCGTGCCTGGACAACTTGTACAAAACAGGATGCCTTGCATGCGAACAAAACGGTTAAGAAGTCGCTTCCATCTCCTGATGTGTCCGACATGCTGACACATCAGGCGGTGCTTCATCTTACCGTGAGCTTGCCACGATCGTTCTTGGTCGCCTTGCCAATTACCTGAAATGAAATGGAAAGTGGTACCGCCGGTGGTAATGCCGGCTCGTTGCGAACGGCGTTCTAGTATGCCAGAGGTTTAACACTTGCCCGTGACGAATTGGCAGATTTTGTCAACCATCACCAACCCGACATCATCTTGGTTACACCGCAACGACCGACAAACCGGTTACGGCGATGGTACAGCCATTTAAGTACAGCTTGATATTGTGCACTCCGCAGTAATTTTACCTGACTTTCGACAAATGGTCACTGTCACTGTCATTGTTGTCACCATAACTAATGGTCCGTTAGTCATAGCCGAGTGCTATAATCCGCCTTCAGCGGCTATAGAAACATCAGATCTCAACAATATTTTCCAATTAGGAGCATTGGTCACTGCTGCAGGAGATTCTAACGCCAAGCACACACTGGTCCAGCAGGCGAAACAATAGGAACGGGCGTATACTGGACCAACAAGTGATTGAACAAGATTATCAAATCTTAACTCCTTCAGAGTTAACATATCACAGCATATTTTGCAAATTGATCTCACTGCGGTAAATGAGCCCGCTCAATTCAGTTCATTCGCACGTTTTGATGCATATCGGGAACAAAGCGAATGATCCAGGTAGAGATAGAGTCACCCTGCGTTACACTGACTGGGTTAAATGCAAAGACCACCTCAGTACACAATTCAGACCAATACACATCATACACTCAGCTACCACCCGAGAACTCAGTCAGTAATTTCGAATTTATTATCCACGAAGGTAGTAACATTTTTACTACCTTCGATCCTCCTCGTCTCCTGTACGAGTAACTTATTCCTGAAATATACCGTCCAGTTATAGTATGATGACGACAACGTAACTAAAATAGCTCACTGAACTTATATTGAGGCCGTATATGACGACAAGATAGACGCTCGGCTAGGTCTCAAGGTATTGCTATTTGTATTTTAATTCTCTATAAACATTTCAACGTAAAATTTATTTCTAATTTTATGGATTAAGGGCAATTGACGGAGCGTCATCTGGGTCCACCGATGAAAGACAAGACGAAAGTTTCATTGGCTGCCCAGGTACTTAGTAAAATCGTAGCCGTTAAGATAGACAAGATGGTTCGACACGTTAGTTATTGTACATCGGATAGGCCTTTATATCAATGCTAAAAAAAGAGAGTGTAGTGCTTAAAGGTTTTAGATAATGTTGGTTCTTGAATTAGATATTGTCGGACTTCCATTAACTTTATTTTTTATAATTCGTGCAACGTTTCAGTCGCTCAATATCTGCTACCGTGATCAAACACTAACTGATACAGGTCTTCTTAAAACTAGGGCTCATAAACTAAAATATTAAGATGGTCATCACGCATCACTGCACTTGTAACGATTCAACTCTTGCTAGGAGGGGATGCCAGATATTGGATACGTCCACGTTGGGTCGACTGCAGACGTTTCGGTTGTTCTTGATCAATGCGGCCTCTATGAACTTCCTCCTCCTTAGGGTGTGCACATGTCGAAGATATCTCACGGCGATACCTCGATACCTCGCTGCCTCGCCGTTCACACCGATACCTCGATACCAAAGCAAAACCATGTTTTCTAATGGAAGTGTGCGTAGCGAAGATGTTTTCTGCGCTACATGGAGGTTTACAGCGATGTTTGGTGGTTTTACTCGCGGTCGACATCCACGTAGCCACTCGAATTATTAATTAAATTTATGTCATACGTATATATTATTGAACTATTAATAGATATCAAAACGATCGCATTAATAAGCAAATAATAATTCTTTACTTGTCGACGGGCAGTTATTAAAAATGTGATCATAACCTCAATTTTTCAGATGAAGAAAATTTAAAAAACAAAACAAAAGTAAATTTAAACGGCTTTTACTTATGGCATGAATGCATCACAGGCGTTATTTGCCTCATAACGCTCTTGATATATTAATTACTATAATAAATAATTAATTTAATATTTGTAATCACGTTCTCGAAAACGGCTCTAACGATTTCGATGAAAGTTGGATGGTACATTATTATTAATTAATTACAGTCGAACTTCGTTAACTGGAATTTTCGATAAGTCGAACAAAATCACCTACTTTTTCAAAAATTAAATTAACCACTTAACGCACATTTTTTTTGAAAAAAAACGGCCAAAAAAATAATTTTTTTTTTTGGAAAAAGACACAATTTAGAACAGTGTTTTGTCAAAAAAATTAAAAACAATACAAAAATAATCAAAATTTAATACCATAATTAAATTGTCTTTTTCCAAAAAAAATGTTTTTTTGGCCGGTTTTTTTTTCAAAACCGTGATTACAAATATTAAATTAATTATTTATTATAGTAATTAATGTATCAAATAACGCCCGCGATGCATTCGATTTACATAAATCAGATTTCAACATAACAAATAATCGTTAATTAGCAAATATTCTTTTTAATACAATGTTAGTGTCATTGACATCGCGATTTCCTGTCTAATTGCAAAATAATCAATTTTGTCAATTTTGTTGTAACGATAGGAAAGCGAATGCAATCAATCTGTAATTATCGACGAAATAAAGCAGACCTTTTTGACTAAGAAAATTATTATAATTTACTTACAACAAAACTTAAAATTTAAGTTTCATGCCATAAGTAAAAGCAGTTTAAATTTATTTGTTTTTTTTTAATTTTCTTCATCTGAAAAATTGAGGTCATGATCACGTTTTTAATAACTGCCCGTCGTCAAGTAAAGAATTATTATTTGCTTATTAATGCGATCGTTTTGATATCTATTAATGGTTCAATAATATATACGTATGACATAAATTTAATTAATAATTTAAGTAATATTAATTTTGAAATCAAATGTCAAATGTGATTTGACCAATCATAGTCAAGCCCAGATGGCTATATGGATGTCGACCGCGAGTAAATCTCCCAGGCATCGATGTGAACCTCCATGTACCGCAGAAAGCATCTTCGCTATGAAAACTCCCATTATAAAACATGGTATTGCTTTGGTATCGAGGTGTCGATGTAAACGGCGAGGCAGCGAGGTATCGAGGTATCGCAGTGAGATATTTTCGACATGTGCGCACCCTTAGGTGTGGTTCCATGTGTACCATTGCTGCTTCTGACAACTGGATGTTGTGTTGGTTCTGCCAGACATGTTCCGCTATTCCTGATTTTGTAGTTTGATCCTCTTGCAGTGTGTGTTTTGTGTTCTTTGTCTCTGATGTCTAACAGTCGTTTCGTTTCTCCGATGTATAGTTCGCCATATTCGTATGGTACCTTATAGATACCGTTTTGGTATTTTGTATATTAGGTTTCGTATTGGTCAGTAGACTCCTGATGGTATTTTCAGTATTAAACGCCGTTTGATTCTTGTATTTGGTGGCGATTCGTCGAATTTCTTTCTGATATACCCATGACGTAGGGTATTGACATACGAAATTGTTTTTTGTTAACCTTTTTATGTTGAGGTGTTGTTTTCCTGTCTACTGATCATGAACTCGATTATTTTCTCAGTGTATCCATTCTGTTTAAAGTCTAATTTTATGTTATCGGCCTCCTTAATTAGGCAGTTAGTATCGCTACATATTTATTGACAATGTTTCGGTTTCCTATACACATTTGTGTGAAAAGTCCCATTTTGATGACGAACCCTCTAGGAACGGTAATTGGTTGTTGCCCTCCAATTCTATGGTGAATTTGATGGTCGGGCTAATGCTGTTAACACCTTGTAAGAATTCCTGTAATTGGTCATTGGTACCTTCCCATATAAGGAAAGTGTCGTCAACCTATCTTAGCCCCAATTTTGGTTTAATTGGTGCTGTGAGAAGCGCCTGGGAGTGATGGGTAGTTGGCGAGCTAGATCTTTATTATTTCCAGTGATTTTCATACTGGGACGTTGGTATATAAACTCTACATCAAAACTTGCTGATTTATCATCGGGTGTTATTGATATCCTTCTGATTATTTCTACGAAATGTTGGGAGCTTTTGACGAAAGTCTCGGATTTCACTTGTAGACGCTGAATGATGGGGAGTAGGAATTTTGACTGTTCGCCTGTGGCTGATCCTGGGGAGCTGGTAATTGGACGAAGGGGAACGTTGTTTTTATGTATTTTTCCTAAGCCGTATAATTGTGGTGGTTTGCTAGAGAGTGGTGTTAACTTTCTTCTTATGTTGTCTGGAATTGCGGTCTTATGCTTAGTGAGAACTTTATAAACGGTTAATTCAATTCATTTGGTGAGATCATTAGGAAGAAGTCTATAATTACCTTTATCCAGAACTTCCTGTATTTTACTATTGTATGTGTTGCAGTCCATAATGACCGTGGCATTCCCTTGCCTGCAGGAAGAATTTTGATGCTATTGTCCTTCCTTTGTTCTCTCAAGGCTTCTTTCTCCTATCTTGTGAAATTTATTTTGATTTGGTTTTGTTTTCTCTTTTCTAAGGAAATTCTTATTTTACATTTGAATTCCTCTATTTGCTGTTGATCTAAAGAAACCACAGTACTGATAATGTCCACTACAGAAATTTCTTTTTTTGCTATGGCAAAGTTGAATTCTTTGCTGAGTGAAACTTCTTCGGTTGGAGAGATGTTGCAAGAGGAAAGGTTAACTATCGTCTTCTGTTTTGAGTTTGGGTCTGTTGTAGGTCGAGTTTTTTAAATAAGTTTGTCAAGTTTGGCACAATGGACTTTGGTCATGTCTGATTTAATTTTGAGATATCTTGAGTTCTTTAGTCTCTTCGTGACGTTCAGTTGTATCTTGTAATAGGCAAGACTTTCTCCATCTGTGGAAGCCAATCTGTGCTCTCATGGGTGCCTTACTTGCTTTTGGCTTCCACAGATAGAGAAAGTCTTGCTTCTTATAGAATACAACGCCTCTAAGAGATTGAAGAACTCACCTCAAACGAAGGTCATGAACCGATATTTAACAAAATAGACACAAGATATCTCAAAATTAAAGCAGACATGACCAAAGTCCATTCTGCCAAACTTGACAAACTTATTTCAAAAACTCGTCCTACAAAAGACCCAAGCTCAAAACGGAAGACGATAGTTAACCTTTCTTCTCGCAACATCTCCATCCGAAGAAGTTTTACTCAGCAAAGGGTTAACGTTGCTATAGCAAAAAAGGATCTCCTGTATTGGACATTATTAGTGTAGTAGAAACAGTTTCTCAACAGCAAATGGAGGAATTCAAATGGAAAATAGAACCTCCTAAGGAAATAGAAGACAAAACCAAATCAAATGAAGCTCCCCCGATAGGGGAAAGAAGCCCTGAGAGAACTAAGGAAGGACAATAGCATCAAAATTCTTCCAGCAGGCAAGGGGAATGCCACTATCATCATGGACTGCACCACATACAATAGTAACATACAGGAAGTTCTGGATAAAGGTAAATATAGACTGCTTCCTAAATATCCCGCCAAATGAATTGAATTAAACGTTTATAAAGTTCTCACTAAGCATAAGACCGCAATTCCAGACAACATAAGAAGAAAGTTAACACCACACTCTAGCAAACAACCACACTTAAACGGCTTACCAAAAATACTCAAAAACAACGTTCCCCTTCGTCCAATTACCAGTTCCCGAGGATCTCAAGAAGTGAAATCTGAGACTTTCGCTAAAAGCTACCAACATTTCGAAGAAATAATATGAAACGCATCAATAACACCCCATGACAAATTAGCAGGTTTTGATGTAGAGTTTATATACCAACATCCCAGTAGCAGAATCACTGGAAATAATAAAGATTAAGCTCGCCAACGACCCATCACTTCCAAAGCGGTCCTCACTATCCATCAATGGAATCATTAACCTTCTGGAATGTTTTGTTGTCTCCGTAACACCTATTTCCAAGAAAAGGACAATTTCTATGCTCAGGATGACGGCCTTCCTATGGGACCTTCGCTCTCCCCGGTAGTTTCAAACATCTACATGGAATCGATCGAACAACAGGCGCTTCTCACAGCACCAATTAAACCAAAATTTTGGCTAAGATATGTTGACGACACTTTCCTTATATGGGAAGGTACCAACGACCAACTAAAGAAATTCTTACAAGATGTTAACTGCATTAGACCCACCATCAGATTCACCATGGAATTGGAGTAGAACAATCAATTACCGTTCACCATCAAAATAGGACTTTTCCCACAAGCGTGTATTGGAAGCCGACACACACCGGACTGTACCTGAACCACTCCATAGCTACAAAACGCGGAGTCATCCGCGGCCTATACCACCGAACATTGTCAATAAATATGTAGTGATACTAACAGTATAACTAAGGAACTCGACAACATAAAATCAGACTTGAAACAGAATGGCTACACTGAGAAGACAAACGAGTTCATGATCAATAGACAGAGGAAAACAACTCCTCAACATGAAGAGGATAACATAAAACTATTTCGGATGACAATACCCTACGTCATGGGTGTATCGGAACAAAATTCGACGAATCGCCAACAAATACAACATTCAAACGGCGTTTAAAACTAAAAATCCATCAGGAGTCTACTGACCAAGACGAAGTCTAAGATACAAAACACCAAAGACGGTATCTATAAGGTACCAGGCAAATATGGCGAACTGTACATCGGAGAAACGAAACGAGCGTTAGACATCAAAGACAAAGAACACAAAAACACACACGGCAAGAGGTCAAACAACAATATCAGGAATAGCGGAACATGTCTGGCAGAACCAACACAACATCCAGTGGACAGAAGCAGCAATGATACACAAGGAACCACACCCAAGAAGGAGGAAGTTCATAGAGGCCGCAATGATCAAAAACAACCGAAACGTCTTCAGTCGACCCAGCGTGGACGTATCCGATATCTGGCATCCCCTCCTAGCAAGTGTTAAATCGTTACAAGTGCAGTGATGCGTAATGACCATCCTAATATTTTAGTATAGAAGCCCTAGTTTTAAGAAGACCTGTATCAGTTAGTGTTTAATAACGGTAGCAGATAAAGAGTGTAGTGTTGGCAATAGCTAATTCTTAACTGCTTATCTGCAACATAAAGATTTGACGCTAATATTTTAAAGGGGATAGCTTTTTGTGCATCCTGCACACGACTGTAAATATGTAACAACCAGGTTAATCAAATGCAATTTTCTCATTTACCATAGTTGGCTGGGTCTGTTTGAATGACACAAATATTTTGCAAATGTTTACTCTCAGTGTGTTTTTTAAAAGTGCAGCTTTTAAAAGATTTTAATTTTCAAATATCTATTGCTAATGTGTTTAGTAACATTTCATAAAAGTGATTTACATTGAGTAATATATGTAGAATTACGCCATATTCTCAGTAATTGTAACGTTGAACTACTGCAACATTATGTAGTTATAATTACAAAATGTCTCAAAACAAAAATACAAAGCAATATCGTACAGACAAAAAATTAGAAGATGACATAAATAATTTATCCAGAAGTGATAAAAGTCATTCTCGAAATGAAATAATTACGAAAAAAAAATTCAGAAAATGATACTGCATTAAAAATTCGACAGTATGTTGGAATGTGTATATACATGTCCTTGGTTCAAATATCCAGTTGTAGGGCTTATTGGTCAGATACCTTAGGATTTCTTCTTTTTATTGGGCATAGTGGGTACCATAGGTGAGCCCAGCAAGTGGCCCGGACGGCACCACCACCACTTGTACTGTTTGGCGCATAGCATCAGTGGCAGTGTTTGCTTTCTATTAAAATAAAACAAATATTGTGGTTGTTAAGCCGAGCGTTATTAGTGTGTTAGGTTGTCGCGGGGTGTATAAATACATTGTTACGATAAGTAACAATAATCGACTAGTATTAAAATTTATAAAAAATAATCCATACCAATCCATACAACTAAATTTATAATAGTAAATAAAATATAGAATATTACAATAAAATATAAAAATCATTTGTGCCCATAATTATAAAAGTGGTCTAAGTCAAAATTTAAAAAAAAATAAATTTATCACTTATTTCGCACCACATGATTTTAAACTAAATTTATTCAATGTAATTTTTACGATATCGTCAAAAATGAACCTTCAGATAGTAGTTGTAATTACAACGTTATTCGGAATTCATTTAGTGTTAATTATGAAAGTGGTCTCAAGGTAACGATTTAAAGAAATTATATAAACATAATTTAAAAATACCGCGTGGCCCTCTTTGTTGCGTTTCTGAACTACATAATAAATCGAAAAAATAAATGACAAATAACAGAAATGCCAATTCATTCCGGTTTATCTAACAATATAATTCAGTTGGGCTCTTCGGAACTTATATTATTGGCGGCAAATAGTTTATATATTTTGCCACTATGTCAACAGATAGCGGTTCAGTTAAATTAATGACAACGTACTTATTATGTGAATACGTGAATATTCGGATATGATGTGATGTTAATAACATAATGATCTGCAGATACTATACGACCACGTAATACTTCCAAGAAATGGAAAAGAATAAGGCAATTATCATCTTCAGATGAATCATACCAAGACATCACTGTAAATTTAGAAACCCCAGAGATAGTGCGAGGTGAAACAATAGAAATGGTGCAGATAGAAAAATATAAGAAAAGAAAACGGGCAAGAAAGGAAGATAGTTACGCAAAAAATATTAGAAAAATTAAGAGAAATAGTGACGAAGAATACGCGACAAAGAAATCAAAACTTGTGAGTGCAAAACAAGGATTGCTTTTGTTTAAAAAAACGTTTAGATCGCGTGGAATATAATGAAAGAAAATTTAATTTTAATAATTTCTGGAAACTAAGAGATTTTGAAACCCAGAATCTATACCTGTGTACTACAGTTCATCAACAATTAATAAAACAAAGGCGACCCAGGACTTTTGAAGAAAGGTTTTTTTAGAGACCCATAGATTTTCTGTAGGGCGGTTAACTCGTGCTCTGAATGCTGAAACTAGTGGAACTGATCGTCGCGGTAAGATGCCTGGATCTTCGCGAAAAACAGACGAAATTAAGGTAAAAGCTGTACGAGAGTATATTTTAAGTTTCCCAGCATACGAGAGCCACTATAACCGCGCTGGTCACACGCCTGGACGAAAATATTTGAGTCCTGAATTAGATATTCGAAAAATGTATGTAAGGAAATGTAAATAAAATAACCAATCCTTTGTTAAGGAATGGATTTGCAGTAAAATATTTAACACTGAATTTAACTTAAATTTCCATGCTCCTCGAAAAGACACATGCCAAAAATGTGATTTACTCAAAGGAAAAATCGAAGCTTGGAATAATGAGGAAGAGAAATTACATCTTAGAGAAAACCATCCCATACATTCACAAAATGCCGAACGACCTAGGAACTTTCTTGCTGAGGACCAAAAGAGAGCAAAAGAAAATTTCAGAGAATATTATGGATTATCATTTGATTACCAAAAAGCACTTCCGTATCCAAAACTGTCTGTTTTCTTAGCCTATTATAAGCGAAACATGTACGTACGTATACAACTTGGGTTTTCAAATTGTGGGGTTGATTACGGCGGAGCAATATTGATCAAAGATGGCACTCGACGCAGCGGGCGGTCAATAAAGGCTTACATTTGCTTCTTTGTTTGCTTTGCATCTAAAGCCATACATTTAGAATTGGAGGGCGATCTCACTACCGAGAGTTTTCTCAACGCATTGAAAAGATTCATTTCACGTTGAGGAATTGTGAATAACATTTATTCTAATAATGCGATCAATTTTTATGAAGCACAGCGCAAAATTACAAAATTGTTTGAATCTGGATTGTTCAAAAAGGATTTCGATAAGTTTCTAAATTTAAACAATATAACGTGGCACTTTATTCCGGCGCGGTCAGCTCATTTTGGTGGAATTTGGGAAGCAGGCATAAAATCGGTCAAATACCATATTAAACGCGTTTTGGGAAACAATTCTCTGACGTATGAGGAAATGTTAACGTTGCTGACAGCAATAGAGGCTTGTCTGAACTCTAGGCCTCTGTGTCCCTTGACGGAGGACCCAAGTGATCTCAACGTCTTGACACCTGGGCATTTTTAATTGGATGTCCTCTAACTGCAATGCCCGAACCCGATTTACAACATCTACCAACCAACAGGCTGTCAAGATGGCAGCATGTCGAGTACATTCGTCAGCATTTTTGGAGCAGATGGTCAAAGTAATATCTTGCCCAGCTACAACAAAGATCAAAATGGTATCGCAACAAAGCAACATCCATCGATGTCGGCATGGTTCTAAAAGAACCAACTCCACCATTGACATGGAGATTAGGCCGTATCCTAAAGGTACACCGAGGTAACGATGGTACAGTGCGGGTTGTCACAATTAAAACCACTACCGGAGACACAAATCGATCCATAAAACTATTTGTGCGTTACCAAGTGATACCAGTGCTTCAGTTAATTGAAAGTGCAAAAGAACCTAATTGAAACACAAGTTTCAAAGGGGGCCGGGATGTTCAGGCGTCCCTTTCACTCCACTACTGAACTACCCCAAGCACGGGTAGAGGCTGGATAGTGGGGGTGAGGACAGTCTATATATAGTCATGCAGGACAGAACGGGGGGTTTTGTTGTCGATGTTGTAATTTGTTGTGGCAATATTAACGTCACAGAATTTGTACTGTAATTAATTAAAAATAAAAAAAAACAAGAAAAAATCAAATCAAAGTATTTGGTCTTTCGACATCACAATCGAAGAGTTGGTCCTTCGATATCACAAGTAAACATTGATGGAGTGGAACTATTCGAAGAAATTAAATCCTCACCACTTGATTTACTTCAATATTTGTTTTCGAACAGTTTAACATCACTTTTCCCCAATCTTTAATTTTAATAAATTTAACGCTTCCTGTCAGGGTGCCAACGGGTGAGCGATCATTTTCAAAATTAAAGCTGATTAAAAATTACTTAAGAACAACTATGTTACAAGAAAGATTGTCGAATTTAGCGTTCTCAGAAATTGAGTCTGAGATTGTAGATTCATAACAATGAGACACCATAGTTGATACCTTTGCTAATATGAGGGCCAGAAAGGTGAATTTTTAAATTAAAATGTATCTAAATTTTCAAAATCAGCGTTTTTATTTTAATAAACTATTATTTTTGTGCTTTACTTAAAATACGTCAAAACAAAGGCGCCAATAGGCCTTGGCGCGGGCCTGATCAAGACCTACGTACTATGATTACACGAAAAAATGTACTAGACTGTAAGAGAAGTAGCGAATCGATTTTTTTGAAAGAAGAAAAATCAGCAGCAGTCGAAGAGAACAAAACTAAGGATGCCGACGAACTCACTATATCAGGTGACGGAAGAAAACAGGCATCGATTACTTCATAGGTAAAGTTTTTGACTTTTTGGTCAAAAGTTCATACTGCCACGAATGTAAAACTTTCGAAAGTAAATTAGACTGCCAAATACCAAGAGTAGCATGAAGCTCATGTAAATGGTAAAAAGTGTCAGGCAAATCACACTGTTGCAGCTAGAAGCCATGTTTCATCACTCGGTAAGAAATGGTGTACGATATCGCAACTGTATCGGTGGCGGAGATTCTAACAGACTTTGATAGATGTATATGAGTATAATATAATAACTTACATATTAGAAAATTGGAAGTATTGTAAAATTAAAAATTATTTAAGAATTTTAAAAGTTTATCCACTCGCGGATTTGACAAATTCCCGCTCGTGGATAAAGTATGACTTTACCACCTTGTACAGTAAATAGCTATTTTTCTTTTAGAAATATCTCATTTGCTGATAAAAAAAATTAAAACTTCTCATTATATCTATAATCTTTGATTGTAGGAATGTCATTATCGTGTTTTGTTCTTTTTTTTGAATACATTATGGAACCGGTTTCATCGAATTTTATCAATTTTCTCACTGCTTTCCTTGAATCAGTTGAGAGGGGAAATTTTTCATGAAAAACATCTATTTACCAATGTCTATGTAAGCATAGGAGGGAAGGGTAAGAGCTTTGCTTACTTCAGCTAACGAGGGGAAAGGTGTTAATAATTGCAAAAAAATCTGCTTACGCAATATTGAAATGGCCCCTAAGGTTTTTGGTGAATTCGTTAAAAAAGTTTTCACAATTTTTTTGTTGGCCTAGGTATTTATTCGAATTTTATTTCATATTAAACCGTAATAATGGGCGATCCTGTAAGAAAAGAGGTGTAGTAAAGACCAAGCTCTCTATACGATGACTATCAAGTTTTTTCAAAGCACGAGATGAAGGGACTCCTGCTTCTCCAGCCAAAATAAATAATACAACATGTACTGATAATGCTCGCCCAATCTCAAATAAATTCGACGAAATGTAGATGTTAATCGATACTCAAGATCCTGAAGCTCACAGTCTTGCCATTCGCGAATTTGCTGATAAATATAAAGTTGTTGCCATGTTAGATGAATTCTTGCAGATTAAAGAACGTCAATCTTGAATCCCCTGAAGGTAGCAGCACCTGTTGAATCTATTTTTAGCTCATCAAAAAGCTCTAGAACATATCTGAAGCTTCCCGCAATAAATCTTCCTATCACTGATGGTAAACCGGAAGAGTGGCTAAGTTTTCGTTATTTACTTTCAAATACAATTTGTTCAAATGATAGTCTCCTGATGTTCGTTGCGAGAAAAGGCTACCAAGGGTTTGTCCATAACTGACTCTAATTTCAATATTGCTTGGGATGGGTTGAATGATCGATTCAATCACTCTCGGACTCTCATTTTCTATCACATAAAGGAATTGTTCAACTTCCTAAGGAATCCTCAATTAAACTGAAAGAGGTTCAGTTGATTTAATAAAACGCAATTTACGTGCGTTACACTCGTTAGTGGAATCGGAAATGCAAAAGGAGGCATTTCTCATTCATTTACTGCAATATAAATTGGATCCGACTATAAATCGGGAAGTGGAGAATCAGTTGGGTTCTAATAATCTATCCTCTGTTGACAAATTGTTAAAATTTGTGGAAAGCAAGACATTAAAAAGTCAATCTGTGAAAAATTCAAAGTTAGATTGTTTTGAAAGTTTGTTCTACAACTTGTTGGCTAGGCGAGTAATGTAATGAAATAAAATTTCTATCTGCTAGATAAGTTTTATGAATACCGACTAGAAAACGCACAATCCTGCAAGGTAGTACCTACACCCAGGGAATAATCTCGAAGTGGGGAAAAAAGATACTGTGTCAGCATATAGGGAGATGTTGACGTCGATGCAACTCCATACTACACTGCATGTTTGTTGCGCGTACAGAACGATGTCGAATGAAGCTCTAAGGGGTATTTGAAGCACTATACCTATATAGATCGAAAGGGGACCGCAGGGCTGAGAGATACAAAACCATTGAAACTTGGCAGCGAGAGTGGACGCTAGGATATAAAGGCGGATGGACCCTTAGATTGATCGCCAATATAGAACCATTGGTTAACCATTGTTAACTACCACCTTACGCAGTTTTTGTCGCGCCACTGCAGTTTCATGGCCTATGTTAATCGAATTGGGGAAAGAGTTACAGGCGGTTGTTTATATTGTGCTGCAGAAGTCGATGATGGTGCTCATAACTTTTTCCATTGTGAACGATGGAAAATGCATCGATACAGACTTACTATTGAGACTGGTTCTGACATATACCGGAGAACATTGTCGGTATGATGTTAGAGAGCCGAACAAATTCATTGTAAGAGTATTGAAACCAATGTCGAAAGTCAAATTGTTTAACGACTGATTTGTATGGAAAACACGAATGTGACGGATACGATTCAAAAGAAAGACGAAGCGCCACCATCAAAGTATGTAAGAAACGGTTCCGATAGTGGAGGCTGGAAGAAATGAGGGATTTTAGAGTCCACCTAGAGGGTCTACGAGTATCGCACACTCCCACGGGCGTGAATGAAAGAAAAATATATCAAGTAAAAAAAAAAGTACTGCACCTGTAGAAGGGGTTTTCTCGTTAATGAATAATATACAAACCAGTGAGAAAACACAGTTAGGTGTCACAGTTTTAAAACCTATTTTAATGACAAAAACAAACATCAAGAAATTATATGAGCTCTATTCGTATTTAAAAACTACACCAGATATTTGGAAAATGATTTACTCCGCCGACAAATCCAAAACATTTCATTTAATTTGTCATTTTCAAGGTAAAATATAAGGTAATTAAAGATTTCATAATGTTGTTTTATTTCATGTTATTAATCTTCTTTTTAGGGTATTGTAGTTTTGTTCATTGAATTTTCTTATATTGCGTTTTTAATGTTCTATTTTGTGTTTCTTATTCGTGAGAATCTGTTTTTGGCTTTATGTTTTTTATTTGGTTAGCTGTTGATTCTCTAATAAATAAATAATTAACCCTTCACTGCATAGAGTTGCATATATGCAACACTATCTTTTTTTAACAAAATATACGGAAATTTGTTCTAATTTGAGGATCAGTGTTGCAAATCTGCAACAGCAATATACATATTCGACCTTATAGCAATATTACATAAGAATGAAAGTATTTCGACAGTTTCTAGAAACATCTAATGTTTCAGTATGACTACCGCATCGATTTGCGTGTGTCACGCTGTCCTTTACTAAAGATTTTTTTGGTTTTGTGTGCATTCATGAAGCAAAGTGAAGTGTTTTATAGTGAAATAAGGTAAGAAGAGTATGTTTGTATGTTTCCCGACAAAATAAAGACCAGAGGAAAAAATAACTGGAACTGTAAATATTATGTATCAAATCTGCAACACCGTGCATGAGAATCTTTTTTTTTGTATCATGCAACATTGTACCTTTTTTGTTCTCTTATTTTCAATGCAAATAATGACTTCTAAGAAGCCTTTGACTCAAGATGAGTTGGAATACATCGTAAATCATCTTAGCGATGTAAGTGAAGATGGTCTAGAAGATAACGAGAGCTTGTTAAATGAAGATTCCGAATATGTGCCGGATTTGTCTGCAGACAATTTTGAAGATTGTTTTCAATTCATCAACATATGAACATATCAACATATGAACGCGCAATTGTTTGAAAGATGGTTTACAAACAAGTTATTACAAAATGTAGCACCTAGATCAGTGATAGTCATGGACAATCATACCATTCACGAATTCTAGAAAGTATGTCGAAAATGTCTACAAAAAAAAGCGACCTATTTCAAATCCGTCAGTCCGCAAGAAGTCAAATTTTACTGCTGTTTCAAATC
Source organism: Epicauta chinensis (assembly GCA_021725515.1). Lineage (NCBI taxonomy): Eukaryota > Metazoa > Arthropoda > Insecta > Coleoptera > Meloidae > Epicauta > Epicauta chinensis. The sequence continues at coordinate 27,998 of JAEDXX010000265.1, forward strand.
GCGCTGGCTTCGAGAGCCATCGCTCTCACAAGGGGGTATTCCCTACTCGTCATCACCGATTTTGCTCAAATTAATAATACATGTAGGGCTTGACCAGAAATGAAAATACCTGAAGTGGGAACTCCAGATGGCCAAGCATACAGGAGAAAAAAAATGTTGACGCGGCTCTCGCACCACATAAGCCATTTGCGTAAGTGGAAATATCAAGTATGAGTTGGCGTAACGGTAAGAGCTTGGGCTAGAAGTTCGATGATCGGGGGTTCGATTCTCCCCCTTTTTCTCAATTTATATAGTATTCATTTTCCAATTAAGCAAAGACCTAGTTTTTGGCCAAGTCACTTGAGTAGTGCGAGAATCCTCTTCAGTTTATTTATTCATAAAAATATTATTTGTTAGTGGGTTGATTAGCAACGGACATTTAAAATTGTTAAATCCCACGGTCAAGAAGTTGGGCCGTTGTAAATCTATAAAATTTCCTTGTTTTTGAGGATTAGCTACAAAATTTTTGTTTTTATTTGTATTAATCCCGTCACTTTAGAAATAGTCACATCGCAGGTTGCAGCTGTAAGCCACCTGCACTTCGTAGGTGGCATTCCCTTGGGAAAATGTGAAATTACTACCCTTGATTGTTTCTACCAATCATAAGGCCTAACTACCCCACTTTAGCAGTCATTGACCAAATATTCAAAAAATCGACAGTTGGATCAAAGACTTCTAACAAACAAGTCGTTATCGCTCGTTCAGATAGCGAAATTTTTGTGAAATAAAATAGTGAGGAAAGTATTGTGAAAAAATCGAAAATGTCGGACAAATGTGAAATTTTTGATTTACCTGGAACGTCTCCGGGAAAAGAACAGCAGCCAGACGATAGCATCCACAGTGAAGCGTCGAAGCAACGATTGAAGGCCGAAGAAAATCTAATATAATCAAAAAGTTCCGAAGTGATAAACAAAGAAAACATTCAAATGGGAAATAAAATACGCGAGAAAATAGTGGAAGCTTTATCCGAATATCAGTTTATAAGCGACAGAGTTGATCTGGAGCGAAGAAATCGACCAAGAAGAGGAAAATCAAATGTTGGAGGGTGCCAGATCGTCGTCAAGTAATGAGTATAAACCCGACGAAAAAAAATGAAAGAGGATCCAGATTACGCTCCACTCGACCACAAAATAATGGTGGTTAATATTGCCAAAGCGCATCCAACATGGAGTTTTAAAAGTCTGCAGACGAAAGGAGCATCTCATTTGAAACATATGCGAGATTTGAAAATTTGGGAACAGCATATTAAAAATGGTGGAACTTGAAAAGATAAACATAATACAATTGATTCGTGGACATATGATCGCTTCGTAGAAGCGCGATGTTGTAACCAGGAAATTACGACAAGATATTTGCAACAATGGGCACTTGCTGCTGCCAGTCAGTTCCCAGAGTTGAAATTCAAAGCTTCCGAATCGTGGGTCATCGATTTTAAACAAAAGCATACGATTCGTTCGAGGAAAATCACACGATTTGTGTCGGAAAAAGAGACAGCTACACAAGAGGAAATCCTTGCTGCGGCAGATAAGTTCCGACTCCAAACTCGAGCTCTCATTCCTCAATACGACAAGGATTTTGTTATCAACACTGATCAAAGTGGTAAGTCAAGAAATTTTATTTGTCTACCTCAAATGAATTACTCTGTTTAACGACGCCTATAATAAATTTACATTCGAATATTCTCTTTTCAGGTTGCCAGTACCAGTCGACGTATAACAGAACCCTGGAAAATGTAGCGGTAAAAACGGTTTTCGTAAAAAGAAAGGACTTGAACAAAGTAACCCACTCATATACAGTGCAATACTGGCTTTTTTGGACCGAGGATTCAAAAAACGGTGGATGAATATGTAGCAAAATTCAAGAATGTTGTCATCAGTTGATCAAAATCGGGCAAACTTACAACAGCGTTGTATACAAAATGTGTAACGGATGTGATGAAGCCATTCGTACAAGACAATAAATTTCTTCTGCTAATTGAGTCGTGGGGAGGACAAACAAATCCGCAACTGTACTCTTCCTAGATGAACAAGGAATGCCAACGTGTAGCATCAAAGTAATTCCCCCTAAATGTACTCCACTGGTGCAACTCTGCGATGTATATTTTTATCGACAAGGTAAAAACCTTACTAAAAAATTACAAGAGACTGCTTTATGAATGTCAATCAAGTATGTTTTTCTATGGTGACGTTGAAACAACGATGAGATTGTAAAAATGCGGCGTTTATAACTTGTGCTAGATGCAGAAACAGTTATTTACTTTACAAGGTGGGAAAGTGACACTTTTCACAAGAGCGGATAGTTTGGATCACGAGGCGAAGGCCGAGTGATCCTAATCCGCGAATGTGAAAAGACACTTCCCACCGTGTAAAGTACAACATTTTTCTTAATACTAACGACCTTTGATTTAATCTAATTTTTTAATATATTATTTATATATACAGGCTGTCTCGTAAGAAATGGATTACCTCACGCGCTTGTTTTCAATTTTTTCTCTGCTACAGCACGCACCTGAAAGTTATTGAATTTAATTAATAGTAAATTATAAAAGACATTTCGAATCAGGATTTAATTTTATATCAGACTCTGCAAGGTGGTTCATTACTTACGAGACATTCTATATATTTTGAATCTAGAATTTTATTATATATAAAAATAGAAACATTTATTTACATTTTTGACATTCTCGACAATTCGCGAAGGCCATTGTTATTGTTATTTTTTTTGACCCCGAACAGCATCGAACAGCACAGTCAGGCCGAGACAGTTGCCGTGTAAAGTTGGGGTTTTAGACGATCTGTGGTATAATAGACGCAATTGTTTTTAATCGAAATTTAAATTCAAATTAACCGAAATTAATTTAAATTGAATCACTGGGAATAATTAATATATAATTTAATTGAAGATAGAGGCATTTTAATTCTCAGTTTTTTGTTTATATTTTTTTCTTATATACCAAAATTTAATCTGTATATTTTTGAATTGCTAAAAATGTGTGGTATTGAGAAAAAACGAATTGCGTCGATTTTGTCCCACAAAAAAATTTGTTGAACATCATTTTTAGTACCCCTAATACAAACTAAAAGTCAATAGTGAAGAAAAGTCACTTTTCTTCACTAGTGAGAAAAGTGTCACTTTACCATTAAATATTAGTAAAGTAAAGTAACTTTCAACTGTTAGTATTAAGAAAAAATTGTTTCCCCTGTTTTTACGATAAATATCATCCCGACACATGAAAATCATCATGCGATTAATAAAGTTTTGAATTTTCATGTACAAAGTACTTTTGTATGCGCTTTAATCACAATCCCTTGTTTTGTTGAAAAGTCTGAAATCCCAATTTTTTACCTTTTCTATGTCTTTTGCGAATGAATAAATAAATAAATAAAATAAATTCACCTCTTTGCTTAATTGGAAAATGAATAATATAAAAATTGAGAAAAAGATAGAAAAAAGTCTACACACGGGGAGAATAGAACCCACGACCATCGAACTTCTAGCCCGAGCTCTTACCGTTACGCCAACTCATGCTTGATATTTGCACAAACGCAAATGGCTTATGTGGTGCGAGAGCAGCGTCAACATTTTTTTCCCCCTATAAGCTTGGCCATCTGGAGTTCCCACTTTGGGTATTTTCATTTCCAGTCAAGCCCAACATGTTCTATAAATTTGAGCGACATCGGTGATGACTAGTAAGGTATGCCCCCTTGTCAGTACCTTTCGGATTTCAGCTTAGATGTAACAGTCTGTTGTGTGATTTCGGATACTGTAGGCGTTACTTACTTATGTGTAATTACGTTACAAGAAGTAATTCCAACAATTTATTGTATTGCATTGTATTGTATTTTATTGTATTTTGTTTCGTAATTCACAATAAAAGGTAAAATTTTTGTTATATTTTTTTAGTTTATAAAGAAGCCCATTAGAAACAAGGAAAACGTTAGATAAGAATTAGTATAAATGGTTAAAAAATGTTTCACAGAATGTCTCATGAAAAATAGCAGGAATATCTACAGAAGTTACCGTAGGATGAGGACATCGAAATTAACGAACGATTTGACGATTTAAATTCAGAGCAGAGTATTTCCGACCCTGAACCAGAAACACCAGGATCATCGGAACCAGTATTAGACGGCCCCTATTTTTGGGGAGAAGATAAAATCACTAAGTGGAGAAAATACCAACCAACAACAAACGTAAGGACAAGATCCGAAAATTTGGTAAAACATCTGTCCGGGACAAAAGCTGCTATTAAGAATTTGAAAGATCCACTTGACATCTGGAAATTCTATTTTACTGATGAAATTTTGAATATCATTCTGAAACATACAAACGCACATATTCGTTCAACAGTGGCAAATTTTACTCGTGAAAGCGACACTGCTCCTGAAATTCAAGCATTATTTGCATTACTCTATAGTCTGGAGTTCCAAAGTCAGTTGCATGTAAGAGAATTATTTAGTACCCAAGGAACTATTATGGAAATATTTCGTTTGGTTATGTCCATAAACAGATTTCAGTTCCTTCTGAGACATCTAAGGTTTGATGATGCTGCAACACGAGAGGACCGAAAAATCTTCGAGGACGCTGTGGATTCAAATAATATATTCCCAACGACCCTCACTAGTACGGGAGAAAGGTTTATGACCTTAGTGGATTCAAGGTTCTATTTTGTGAGTAATCTTGAAGTTTATGTTGGAACGCAGCCGGACCATCCTTATACTGTAAATAATGCTTCAAGTGCTGTAGTTGAAAGACTGCGAATTTATAAAGGGTTCTGGTAAAAATGTTACTACCGACAACTCGTCTACTAGTATACCGTTATTGGAGTCACTTTCTTCTAATAAATTAACTGGGGTACAGTACTGGGGATAGTAAGGAAAATAAACAGGAGTGACCACCAGAATTATCTCGTCCAGAGAAGTCACGGCCAGTTTCATCTAGTATGTTTGCCTTTCGTGAACATGTAACGCCAGCCTCCTATAAACCCAAACGCAATAGTAATGTTTTATTGTTATCAAGTCTGCATCAAGACGACAACATCGACAATAGGAAAACCTGAAATTATACTCGATTATAATAATACCAAAAGTGGTGTCGACACAGTCGACAAGCTTTGTGCTTAATATGATTGTTTAAGAAACACCCGAAGACGGACCATGGTGGTGTTTTATTCTTTGCTAAATATTGCCGGCATCAATTCGATTTTCAATTATAGAGGAGGCGGGGCACGACGGACCCCCTAAGCCGGTGATTACTTTTTGTGACTTTCTACTAACAAATAAATTTACTTTTGCTCTAATTTAAACAAATCCATACAAATTTTTACGAAACTATCAAAAATTTTTTGTTTTTCTGGGGCACCACGGACTCCCCTTAAAAATGATAAAAAAATGATTTTTTCTTTTATCGAAAAAAATTTATTTGTTTATTTGTTTTATTTTTAAATTTCTAATTTAAATAAAAAGAATTTCCTTTATAAATTGTTTTTTATGGTTACTTTTTTTTCCCAGGATATAATTTTTTAGACCCAATTTTTTGGGTGGTTTATTATGCCTTAAGTATCGCATAATTGCTTAATAATTTAATAATAACAATTTATGAAAAAACAACAAAATTTTTTGGTCAAATTTTGGAGGGGGTCCGTTGTGTTCCAGGGGGTCCGTTGTGTTCCGGGGGGTCCGTCGTGCACCGGTCTCCCCTAAACTCTTTTAACTGTTGATGAGTTTGGATCAGGCTGCCCAGTAGCTTACTGTTTTTGCAATAGATCCGATGAAACTATTTTTACCAGGTCTGTAAATATGAAACCGGAATATGCCTTTACGTAGCGCTAGCTGCCAAGGTAGCTACTGTCAAACCGCATCATTGACGCCATTTTCTTGTGTTGACATCTAACAAAGATTCTTGGTTCACAACCATACAAGTTTCATAGAACAATATAGTTTATATAGATTTAGACATGTCGAACTTTGTGCCTTCAAACTATGATTCAAACTGCTTCAGAATCGCATCGAATACTCGTGGAAGCTTATGGTGACCATCCACTTGGTAAATCACAGTGCTTTGAGTGGTTTGAGAAGTTCAAGAGCGGCAATTTTAACGTGAGAAACGAAGAACGCGGAAGACCATCGAAAAAGTTTTAAGACGAGTTGCAACGATTGTTGGATGAGGATGACACTCAAACACAACAACTTGCGGATCACTTAAATGTGACACGAGAAGCCGTGTCAATACGCTTGAAAGCCATGGGAAAGGTCCATAAAAGGGGCAAATGGGTTCCCCATGATTTGAATGAAAGACAGCTGGAAAATCGAAAAACCACTTGCGATATACTGCTCGCCAGGTACAAAGTCAGAACGATAATTTGCTAATTGGGCCAACATTACAAGATCTATATGCAATATTAACGCCATTTCGAACTCATAGATATATTATTACTGCATATATCGAGAAGATGTACGGGCAGATCTTAATAGGTAAAGAACATCGCAATTATCGACTAATTCTTTGGCGAGATCGCGAGGATCAGCCAATACAAACATTTAGATTGACAACGGTCACCTATAGTTGCGCATCATCATCGTACTTGGCGATCAAATGTTTACAAGAACTTGCGCAAACCGAGACCACCAATTATTTTATTATAAAGTTGTCCCATAAGTCCCTTTCGCAAATGCGCACAAAGAAATTTTCATGCACGAACCTGTATGAACCAGTGATGTTTTAAGTTCAATGGTAATATCGTTGAATTCAGTCAGCCTTTAGCTATAAAATAGTGTTTCGTTGACTTAAAATTTTTTTACAAAGCCCTTTTTTATTGAACGATGGAAAATCAAAGAAAACATTTAAGACGTCATGCTGTATTGTTTTTAAAAAGGTTTTAGTGCAAGTGATACCGTAAATGAGATTTTTATGGTTTATAGGAATGACGTTGTAAGTGTTTAGACAGTTCGCAGTTGGTTTAGGAAGTTCTGAGCCGGTATTTTAAACCTGGAATAAGAAGAACGTTGCGGCCGCCCATCCACTACGAACACGGATCTAATCATAGCCATGGTTGAAGAAAACCCGCGATATTCTGTTCGCGAAATAGCTAACAAGTTAGAAATTCAACGAACATCCGTCCATAATCATCTGACAAAATTGGGTTACATCAATCGTTCAGATATATGGCTTCCTCAAGAACTGTCTGACTCAAATAAACTTCAGCGTATTTCAACATGCGATCTTCTTCTCCAACGACATTACAGCCAACCTTTTTTGAAGAGACTTGTCACTGGAGATGAAAGTTGGATACTCTATAAGAATATCCAACGTAAACGGTCTTGGACCAAGGGCACAGAAGCTTTAACTGTAGCTAAACCTGGCCTTCACCCAAAAAGTTTTACTATGCATTTGGTGCGATTGGAAGGGGGTAGTTTATTATGAGCTACTTCAGCAAGGTCAAACGATCAATTCAACGAAATACTGTTTCCAACTAGACAATCTAAAGGATGCAATTGCCAAAAAAACGGCCAAAATTAGCGAACAAACCAGGCGTTGATTTTCTTCACGATAATGTCAGTCCTCATGTCTCTGTACTTGTCAGAAATAAATTATTATCCATACTTTCCGGGCATTGCCCCTTCAGATTATTATTCTTTACGTGGTAAAAATTTTAATTCAAAAAATTATATAAAAATGTACCTTGATCAATATTTTGCCAACAAATCTGGGAAATTTTGGGAAGAAGACATTATGAGGCTTCCGGAGAGATGGAGAAAGGTAATAGAACAGAAACGATCATATATTGTTCAATAATTTTTTATGTAATACAAATTATTGTTTATTTTCTTTATCATATGAAAACTAAAGAAACTTATGGGACAACCTAATACATGGATGATTTACTGACGGGTTGTGACTCAACAGAAATTTAAAAGAAGGGAGGATTTAACCTTCATAAATTCGCTTCGAATAGTCCTCTTTTATTGCCACTCAACGAATCTCAACATGACAATAATCAAATATCATTAGATAGACAACCGGAAACCAAAACATTAGGAGTGTATTGGGAATGCCGGTCCGACGTAATAGAATATCGCACGCATTCGGAAAACATAAGTCAATGTAAAACGAAACGCGGTGTTCTTAGCACAATTGCTCGCCTATTTTATCCGTTAGGTTTAATCACACCGGTCACCACTATAACAGCAAAAATTATTTTACAAAAAATTTTATCGTTGAAGCTCGGACTAGGACGAATCGTTACCATGAGATGTTCATAGTGAATGGCACAAATTTATCCACAGTTTCCAACAATTGTATACCATTATAATTCCGCGCAAGGTAATACCGTTCACAGAGGCTATCTTATGTGGAATCCACAAATTTTGCGACGCTAGCCAAAATTCATATGGTGCCTGCGTGTACATTCGCACCCGAGATACGGTTGGGAATTATCATTCTCATGCTTTGTGCCAAAAACAGAGCAGCCCCATCGCCTTAGACCAGCATTCCAAGACTAGAATTAAGCGGAGCTCTTTTACTGGCACAAGTAGTTAATTAAGTTAAAATGAATCTTAAGTTTGCCAATATCAAATGAATTCTTTTGTATTGACTCAACGATAGTCCTTTCCTGTCTATAAATACCTCCTAGATCATTAAAAGTATTCGTTTCCCATAATTTATTAAATGTACGAATACTTTTTGCTTGCGATTTTTTATACAAAGTACGTAAATATTTTTATTTCGCAGACAGTTTTTTTTCTTATCTTATTTCTTTAGTATAAATAAAGTGCTGTAACCTTAATATGTTTGTTACTATTTTTCTTTTAATAAATAAACATAAGGAAACTTCAAAAATGCATTTTTCTTTTTATACACATAGGTGTACGAATACTTTTTGCACTAACTGTATATGTATACAAAATTCCGTAAACGTCCCGCTTTTACAAAAAAAAATGGTCACGTTAGGTATGATTTATAATTGATTTTTTTTGCTCCGTTTGATTTATACTTTTATATTTTAGTTTTTTCTTTATCTCCAAAAATGTCAAGACATTCAAGAAATATCTGTTTATTAGGCAAAATCAATAATATCGACGATGACTGTTCGGAAGATGACCAAGAAATTTCCGATATTGATGATGATACAGAGAAACTGTTTAGCAAAAAACAAAAGAAGGGTCTAAACGCAAAGGAGCACCGATTTATAATATTTTCAAAGAAAAATCAGGACCGACATTTTCCCTGATTATCGATCATAAAATGATTGAACATGTAAGAAAATATACAGAATTAGATGCATTTCGAGTGCTGAAAAATTTATCTATTGCAAAATTACATGGATTTATTTTACTTCTTTATGTATGCAGTGCATGTGGGGCTAAAAATATACAGTTACTCGCAAAATTGAGCGTACAGCATAAATAATATGCAGTTTAGTTACTTTTTCTTATGATAAAATGTATCAACAAAAAAAGGTAATACAGTAAATTAAAGGTTTAAGCCCTAAAGTGTTCAGAACCTATTTAAAAGATTCCTATGTACAATACTAATAAAATTTTGGCTGAGATTTCACAATAAACAACATGATTCGATGTTGCACAATTGAGCGTACACGGCGTACACACGTAGTGTTTATACCTAATGCAGGGGAAATTTTCTATATCTTTAGGGAAATACCTTTATACGTTTATATTGTGCCCAGTTAATGTCGATGTTTTCAATAGATAAGTAGTGTGCGCGTTAAAATGGCAAAGGAAATAAAGAGACAAGAAACGGATAGTTCGATGCGAGAATTAATAATTAAACTCTATTATAAAAGCAATTCGTTAAGAAAAATTGGTGAAATAGTAGGCAGAACACATTCGACAATACAAAAAATTGTTAATAAGTTTAAATACTAGGGAACTCTGCGAAATAAACCAGGACGAGGCAGAAAACCTATTTTAAATGCGAACGATAAACGGATTAGGGTGAGACAGATAAAACAAAATCCTAAAATTAGTGTACCAAAAATACGTGAAGATATACAGTTACGAATAAAAAGAAAAGTTTCGAGTGATATAACTAGACCTGTCCTCTACAACGGTAGAGTTAGTCGGCGAAAACCATTTATATCAAAGGTAAATCGAATAAAACGATTAGAATTTGTCAAAAAGTATGTGGGTCAGCCGGAACACTTTTGGGAAAGCGTGCTTTTTTCGGATGAGTCAAAGATAAATCTATTTGGATCGGACGGCCGACAAATTGTATGGAGAAAACCAGGAACTGAGTTGAACAGTAAAAATTTGTTTCCTACTGTAAAGATTGCTCTATTATATTCTGGGGCTGTAAGGCAGCCAGTGGAACAGGTAATCTGGAGTTTATTTATGGAATCATGAATAAAATGAGAAATTATAAAGAAATCTCAAAGATTCCGAACAAAAATTAAATTTGCCTCGGGTCTATTATTTAAATCCGGTTGAACACTTGTGGGCGGAATTAAAAAAACAAGCGCAAAGCATAAATAAACAAGCCGTTATAGAAGCAAAAGGATATTGTAAGAAATACTAATTAATGTTAAGACTATGTATGTACGTGTATGTACGCCCAATTATGCAATATAGAATTATGTGAGGTTTATTGTAAAATCTTGGATAAAAATTTATTAATACTATATACAGGAATTTTTTAATAAATTTTTGAAACTTTAGGGTTTACGCCTTTTATTTACTGTTTTAGTTTTTTTTGTTGATACATTTTATCATATTTATGGAACAAGAAATGGGGTCCGTCACTTTTCTCGACAACTATGAGCCGAAATTACTTTAACCCTCCAACGGACGCCTGAGGCCTGTGACTCCACGTAAAATGCAAAAGTCGTTGTAACTTGGAAGAAAAAATTGTATTTGTCAAGCTTCTGTGTACCTTTCAGAAATTTAAAAACACATATTATAACATAATGTTACATGATATATATGCCATTATTTTCTCACAAAAAAATGGAATGTCTTGATGAGCGCCATAGCGGGGCGTTCTGGTAACTTATTGTGAATTGATGAAAATTGAGTTTTGCGCTAATAACGCCAAATTTAGTATGTATTTTATTATAATATGTTAATTTATGATAAGGTAAGTCTGTCTCTCGCGGTTATTCCCCTAACATCGAATAAACTTTTACAGTGAATGTGGTGAATCACTAAAGTGGTTACGGGATCTTCTCAGTTTCTTAGCTGGCTGGGGATCCCTCTGATACGTATCTAATAAAGTCAAATGTTTTTAATAAGTTCGGTGATTCCCTTCACAGCAGCCAACGTTTTGCAAAGTATTGTGCTCCATTCGTGTAAGTTTAAAAAAATTGTATTAAAAAAAATTTTTATTTGACACGGTACGTAGTACTCAAAAATATAATGCAGTGCAATAATATTTAATATTCTCTGTAACTGTTCAGAATTGTTTCATGTAACTGTATTCAAATTTCCCGCCATCTTATTTACTGTTCGTTGTCAAGGTTTGTTGGTTCGAGTGAGCTTTGGTTGCTCGACCGAATTGAATAAAAAGGCGAGAAATTTATCCCACTATTTCTCTTTCTGCTAGCGACTGCATTGGTGTACACATCAAGTTTTTGTGTAGCGATAATAATTTTGGTTTGTAATCGATTTCTAATTTCCTTGTAATCAGTTAAAATAAAGAAATAGTTGGTAATACGAGAAAATATATTTGATCGTCCCACATTTTCGACAGTAATTTTACAGCCTATTGCAATTTACGAAAAAAGTATTCATACGAGCAGGAGCAGCCCAGGCTGCAAGCTCTTCACGACGAAACATAGATACTCGTAGATAGTGATGAAACTGATTCTGCAAATGACAGTGATGATGATTCTGTTGCTGATGAAGATTATAACTGTAGCGACCATGAGGCTGATACGGAGCAGGAACCACTATCAGATGAAGATACCGAAGACACCGGTTCCACGACGAGTGATCGATCCAAATATTACCGTGGTAAGGACGGCACTCGATGGACCAAGGAGTCTCCTCCGTTGAATGTGAGAACGAGAAGTAGAAATATTGTCACTCATCTTCCGGGTTTTTTGGGAGTGGTAAGAAATGCAAAATCAGCGATTGAGTGTTGGATACATTGCTTCAAAGAAATAATAGGTATAATAGTGTTAAACACGAATTTATATATTCAAAAAGTTGCCTGCTAATATAATGACAAAAATGATGCTAAAGAAACAACCACCGAAGAGATTACGGCATTACTAGGATTACTATACTTGTCAGGCAGCCAGCATCGAGGACGCAAGAACCTTCTGAGTTTTACAGCAATGATGGCTTAGGCAGCGAAATATTTCCAGCAGTGATGGCCCACAGACGATTTAAATTTTTGTTACGTTATCTACGATTTGATAATACAGATACACGAGAACAAAGAAAAATGTTAGACAATCTTGCAGTAGTAAGAGAAATGATCACAAAATTTAACGAACTGTCTAAAAATAACTATTCGGAGAAAATGCAACCCTTGACAAAATGCTTTTAGCATTTCGAGGTCGATGCAGATTCAAAATGTACATGCCCAATAAACCAAGCAAATATGGCCTAAAACTTTTTTCTCTAGTTGATGCCAAACATTTTATACTTATCACTTAGAAATTAACGCAGGGACTCAGCCAGTTGGGCAACTCAACGGCTGCAGTAACTGAAAGAATGTGCAGCTATTTATCAGGATCAGGGAAAAATATTACAACGCATCGCAGGTTCACCAGCTGTGAAATCGTTAGTAGATTGCAGCAAGAACATCGCCTACATGTTGTGGGAACCATTCGAGCAAATAAGAGAGTTGCCCCAAAAACTGACCCAAATAAAAACTAGAAAAGTGCTTATCTATATTTGCTTTTGGTGCAGATATGATGGCAGTGTCGTATGTGCCTAAGAAATCTAAAAATGTACTGTTGGTATCTTCAATGCACAGTGACAGCCAAATTGACCAAAGCACTGGCGATAAGGCCATACCTGAAGTTGTAACGTTTTATAGTATTATCAAGAATGGTCACTGCTTATAATACTGCTAGACACACTCGCCATTGGCCAATGGTGATCTTCTTTGGGTTGCTCAATGTTGCTGCCATTAACGCATTCATTATTTATAGAGAAAACAACCCCGATGGCGAATTTAGCAAAAACCGTAGACTTTTTCTGAAAGATCTGACACTACATTTAGAAAGAGACCAGCTGCAAGAAAGAACAATGAACAAATATCTGCGCAGAAACGTTCGAGAAACAGCTAGGCGGCTGTTAGGAGTAGCAACCCCCGAAGAAACGCCAGATCCGCACCGCAATAAACAAGGATATTGCAAATATTGCAAACGAAGAAAGGAAAGATAGTTTTGGAAATTCTGCAAGAGGTGGTTATGCATGGACCATATTTATTGCATGCTGTCGTGAATGTATTGAACGAAACTAAATGTGACTTTGAACTCTTGAATTTTGTGCGCACATTTTTTTTACAATGTTTTTATATGTTTTACTATCAATTTACGATGTTTACTATAAAATAATGTTAAATTTTTTATTATATACTGCCTATATTTTTTCTATAATACGTTTTGGATGAAACATGTAAAAATATCCGAGTTACATAATTGATAAATAAAAATAGGTAGATTTGACTTTTCCGTCCATTTAAGTCATCGACATTCGCACAAACACACCCTACTTTGAATTTACCAAAAAAAGTCAATTATTTTGAATGAAAATTATTTACAGGCCGCCAAACAATGGTCCTGATGGACCTCACCTGCCCGCTCGTGTAACTTTCAAAGTGCCCGTCCACTGGAGGGTTAACAAAACTGAAATTGTTAATGAAAAGAAACAAAAGCGTCAAATTCGATAGAAAAAACTTAAATTTTTGCCTCTTTATGTTTTGTGAACAGGTGTATAAATTACGGAGTGCAGAAGTGCACAGCACGCGTCTTACAAAAATCCCTTACATCTTACACCAAAGAATTCTATACTATGTGGTAATTTTTTGATTAGGCTAGCAATGGAGAACAAAAAGCAAAAGGCAAGTTTGTTAGGTTATGGAACGTAACATTCGTTAAAGAAAAATTCAAGTTGATTGAACATTAATTTTTAAATTATTAGTACACAATTATGGTTAGGAAAGAAATTCCTTTACCGATTCGAACTTTGGTGGTTAGACCTCGAAATCAACAGAACTCTTACAGTGAAATTGCTAAAACAGTTAATTTGGCGCGTGCGACAGTGTAGACTATCATAAGAAACTTCAATAACAACGGTAGTGTTGATAATAAAGTAAAAAAAGGCCGTCCAAGAAAATTAAACAAGAGAGATTATCGTACTATTTTGAGCAAAGTAAGATCAGCTCCAAAGACAAGAGTCTTACGTGCAGGGGGATATAACGGAAGGATTCCGCGAGAAAAAAAAAACCTTCACATGGAAGCAAAATAAAGAAAAACGTTTACAGTTCGCAAAGAAGCATCGCGATAAAGATTCTGAGTTTTAGAAAAAAGTCCTTTTTATAGATGAGTAAATTTAATATTTTTGGATGCGATGGCAAAGGTAAGTTTGGCGAAAAGTAAAGGAAGAACTTAAAACTGAAAACTTAAGAGCGACTGTGAAAGATGGAGGAGGTATCGTGATGGTTTGAGGTTCAATGGCGGCGGCTGGCGTAGGAAAAATGTTTTTTTGAGAGCATTATGGACCGAAAAAAAAATTTTGGACATTTTACGATGCAATCTATTACCACCTATTGAGAAACTACAGCTTGGCGATCCTTGGATATTCCAGCAAGACAACGATCCCAAGCATAGAGCTATGGTTGAACGCGAATGGATCCTTTATAATGTGCCCAAACAGCTACATTCTCCTCCTCAGTCACCTGATTTAAACCCCATAGAACATCTTTGGGACGAATTAGAAAGAAGAATTCGTAAATTCCGAATTACCTGCAACGAAATATTGAAAAATGCATTGCAAACTTCATGGCAAAAAAATTGGGTCAGATTTAACTTCAGGCAGTAGTAATTGATAATAATGGAGGACCAACAAAGTTTTGATCCAAAAAATAAATTTGTTTACATTTTTTTTAACAAATGTCAGAAATTTGATTGTATGTAGACTTTTGTGGGCTGTGTGACGGTTCAAAACCGCCACAGAGTTTAGACGAACATAACCTGACGACGAGTCGATTATAGCACTCATTATCCCGACTTCTTGTTAGGAATCGGCTTGAAGTCATTGTCAATGGTTCCACGATATGGGGGTGAGCAACCCATATCGATGTCAGAGCTCATGTTCCTATGTTTCGTCCAGTATCGTTTCTTTCTCTATGTTCAACTAAAAGTAAATTAATTACTTCATAATCTTTCCTTCTTAATTGTGGCACAGTACCAGTTGTGAGCACTCCGGGAAATTCGGTTGCCTTTAGGCTCATCGTCCTACTTGTTGTGTTGTACCATGTGTTTATTATTGTTTATCTTTTGTTAACCTCAAGTGTCACCTGTCAGCTGGAGTACGTGTGGGTTGGTAGAATTGTGGCAGGAAACGTGTCGTTGGCGGATTTTACAAATTTTATGTTTTTTTTTCTTATGATATTTTGATCCAAACGCGAAAAGTCCGCATTACTATCAATCTACCGCATTGATATCAAACTGCCGCATTCTTATCACCTTGCCGAATTCTCGCTGCGGAATTTTGACCGGATCTCGTTCTCTTTTGCTGCTGAACGTCCAAGGGTGCAGTGTGTTTAGTTGAAATCAAGTAAAATTCTTGTTAGTATCAAGTCTCATTATTGAGGTTTAATCTTTGATTTTAATTATAAAAAAAATTTATTGTTTGGTGCCGAGTTTGGCGATTAATTAACAATAAATTCAACGAAAGTAATTTCGGATTTGTATACGCACTCCCCGTATAAGTTCGGTGTACTGGTGAACGAGTTTCGATAATCAACCCTCGTAAGAATTGAGGTAACGTTGTACAATGTTCCACATGTATTTGTTTTGTAATGTACATTCTTCCTTAGGGTTTTTCCTTCTGGTCTTCTTTTCTTTGTCTCTGTGAAACACGTGTAAGTGGACTAATCGGCCGCTGATAAGACCTGATTTCCGGCAACTATTTTATATACCATACCAACCCTCTATTTGGAAGATTTGGAATCATCGGAAGAGGTGGACCGAACCAGTATCGATAAGTCAAATTTTAGTTATCATTAACACGTAATTACCCACGTAAAACACGTAATTACTCACGTAAATTTACTACCGGGTGGTATATTACGAGTTTCTTTTGTTGTTTCAAATTTTCATTATCAATATCACTGTTTTTTTCGTCGATAATAATTCTTAATGATTGTTCACTTTTAATAATTGTTCAAATTTTCCTGTATTATAAAAGAACGTGTAAGATTGGCGCTGGTGCACTCGCGACGATTATTCGGATGTTGTAAAGACCACTTTTTTTTTATCTTTCTTTTTGAGTAAGTACTTGTACAATCAAGTAACCGTCACTTGTTCCTGTTGACGTTATTTCATTATCTATTTACCTTAACGTTGTGAAACAACAAGGAATAAATTTTTTTTTAACCATTGTTAGGTAAATTATTATTATTAAATTTTATTAATTTATTAAAATAGTTCGGATTACCTCCAATTATTTCATTGCTCTATCTAATACCCACCCCAAACTCACCGACGTTCCAAATAAGCTGGCCACCATTTTAGTGCGACAAGAAACGCGTCGCAGCTGCCAATTTCAGTATTTCTCAAATAATTTTGAAAAAAAAGTCGCTTCAATTTTTTTTTTGTTATATTAGCGTATTGTTGTCTATTAACTATTACTTTGTAAAGAAAAAAGTCATTTAAATTTATTTTTTCTTGAAATACAAGAAAATTATATGGTGTATGTAGACTTTTGTGATTGACTGTATGTATTTAACGAGGTATCAAAAGTAACGGGTAAAATACAGTAACGAATACATACGGGTACGCTTTTCTTCGTTACTAGAAGAAAGTATAGAAATTTATAGTTTTCTTTATTATTACACAATTAAAACAATAGAGGATTTGGAGGAGGTGGAAAAAAGTATACAAATTTTGTTTTCGCTTTTCTGCAATATGGGGTGTAGCGTTGGAATTTATTATTGCTTATTGAAATTTTTGAGCATAGTTGTATCAAGTTAACGTAGATTTTACTAAGTAACGCATGTCATTAAAAATAAAACTAGATTGACAGTTCAAATCTTCATGCCACGTGGAAGTCATCTTAATAAAATAGGACAATAGCGAAATTTGGATCTAAGTGAAGTTGGATTGTCACAAATCGAAATTGCGACAAAACTAAGATCACCGAGCACAATTTGTAAGTTTTAAAAAAATCGTGCTGAAAATTATGGCGTTAAGAGAAGAGCTGGGAGGCCGGAAAAAATCCTAGAAGCAACTAACTAGAAGGCAGGTTGTTCTTAGGGAAATTTCAAAAACTGGTATCTGTTCTGCGAAAGCAGTGGAACGGTTCCATTTAAATTGCAGTTCTCGTTTGGTTAGAATGTGGTTAGCAAATGATCAACGTTTTAAATATGAAAAAATTGAGTTAGAGAAAAAATCAATCAAATGCGAGAAATATGGACTGACGAAAAGAAGTTCAATATGAATGGTGTCCTGATGGGTTTCAATATTACTGGCATGACTCACGAAAAGGAAGAAAAATATTTTCTAAACGCGTAGCAGGCGGTGGATTTGTTGTGATATGGGCAGCGTTCAAATACGATATGAAATTTGAAATTTTATTTATGGATGCCAGATTTAAGTTTGTCGACTACCAAAATATGCTTGAAAACGATCTTCTGCCGTTTACAATATGTCCCGTAGCAGATTTAGGATTCCAAATCTACTTATTTCTGCAACCGCTACGCGGAGGTGCGAGGAGGGGGCACGGATCGACAGAATACATATGCGGATTACTTACAGGGTTGCCATTAATCCCGAATCTAGGGATTTTTGAAGGCTTGAAAATGCAAGGGATTTTTTTACAAAATATTTCTAAATCTTGGGATTTCTGTTCAATAAAATAATATCTTTTTTGTTTTGAAGTTATGTAATATAAAACTTTAATAACACTTATGTTATTTATCATTTGTTTTATTTTTAAATTAAATAAATAATCACTTGTTATATATAGATATCGGTAATTAAACCAGTAATGCCACCAGTAATCTATTAGACAATAGATTACGAGGTGGGACTTTTAAATTTGAAATACCCTGTTTTCAATCAGGGAGTTTTTACCCCCGTTTTCAATAGGGGATTTTTTAAAAAATGTTTTACTTTAAACGGGTAGATCACCGAAACAATTTTAGACCACGTGGTATTAGCCGAGCTTATAAATATACATTGCCTCGAGATTTTACTAATTCAAAAATTTTCCGAACGTTAGAAAAGTTGCTAATTAAAATTACATTTGCAGTATAGTGCTTATGTGTAATTGTGTGTTTGTAACAGGAAAAGTTAAAGTAAGTAAGTATATTTTATTCAGTTTTTATTTAAGAGGGTTTTTCTTCAGACATCAGAAATTATGAAATTTAATGACTATATTCGATTTCGATATTTTTTATGTAAAATTATGCTTTTCTTTATATTATCTCACAGTAATCCATGGAAACAGATCCAGCTCAACCTTCCACTTCAAAGGATGGGGGCAGCAAATGTTCCGCACTATCTTCATCTGACGATAGTCGGCAATTACAAGTTAAGAAAAGGAAGAAAGTCTACTCCCAAAAATATCAAGAATGTTGGGAAAAAGAATCAGAATTCAAAGACTGGTTAGAACGAAGTAAAAAATGACCTACGTTCCCATTCTGCAAAGTCTGTGACAAGCATTTGGTATGTGTCAAATCAGAATTGTTGAAACATGCACAATATAAAGCACACAAAGTTAACCCTTAACTGGTATGGCAGGGTCAAATTTGACCCTATAGATTTTAACACTAAGGTTTAACTGCCAAAATACAGATGTCGTGCGTTGTGCTAGGTATTCTTTAGTTGGGTGAAGGTCTACATACTCGCTATTAGTCGTTCAAAACACGTGGCTATATCTTAGGTTGTGTTAGATTAGGGTCAAAACTGACCCTGTCATACTTTAAACGTACACAACGAATTGTAAATTAAAAATGGCAAATACGTCTAAAACATGTTTGAGTAGAGAAGAACTTGAAAAATTAGCCAATGATATTATGGAAAATGGTTTAAATAGGGATAGTGAATCTTCGACCGGTCCTAGCGAGCACAGTGAACATGATAGACTCTCTGAACAAGAATTTCTTGACGAAGTATAAGAGCCCAATGAATATGTTGAGGAAGGTTTGGATCAAAGTGCGGAAGATAGCGAAGGTGAGACGGCGCGAAAAACAGGTACAAATAGTTAAATATTCCACTTGCTACTAGTCGCACACGTGCTAGTAACATAGTAACTCATTTAACTGGTGTAATTGGAGAAGCACGCGTAATAAAACCGCAAAAACCGATACATGCTTGGAAATGTTTCATTGATGAGGGTACTATGAACATATTGGTCGAAAAAACCAATGCTCAAATCACAGAAATGGCTGTGAATTATAATTTTCGCAGTCTGTCCTGCCAATTTACTAATCACGTGGACGTAATTGAAATGAAGGCTTATCTTGGATTGCTTCATTTGGCAGGTTTATTCAAATCCAACAAAGGTGTTGAGTCCTTGTTTGCCGCAGGCGGAACTGGCCGTGACATTTTCAGGGCTACAATGTCTCTGAAGCGATTCAATTTTTTAACATGTGCTCTTAGGTTTGACAATAAAGTAACCGGGCCTGAAAGAATTAGCAGTGGTGACAAGCTTGCTGCTATTTCCGAAATTTTGGACATGTTTATAACAAATTGCCAATCAAACTACAGTTGCGGGGAATACGTCACTATCGACGAGACGCTTATTGCTTTTGGAGGAAGGTGTAAATTTAAAATGCACATGAAAATAAATCCGATAAATATGCACTCATAATGCAATGCCTCTGTGATGCAAAAATACATTATCTTCTTAATGCTTTTGTGTACACAGGAATGAATGACAAGAGAACAAATCCAAGAAAATGATCTGTTCCTACATTAGACGTTCTTTCACTTATTGCTCCAATATCCAACTCCAATAGAAATGTAACAGCAGATAACTGGTTCTCATCTTTAGAACTCGTAACGGAACTGAACAAACACAAGTTGACATACGTTGGCACAATGAAGAAAATAAGAGAAATTCCTCCTGAGTTCTTGCCTCATAAGGACCGGCCACAAAATTCCTCTATATTTGGTTTTACAAGAAACAACACTTTAATTTCCTATGTTCCTAAGAAACATCGTGCAGTTGTATTGATTTCTATGCACCATACAAATACTGTCATTGATGCGGATAACAAATCAGAAATAATTCAGTTTTATAATAAAATGAAAAGTGGTGTCGAAAGTGTGCCTGCTATAAGGTAGGAAGAAGAACACGAAGATGGCCTCAAGTGATATTGTTCCGCATTATGGATATTGCAGGGGTAAATTCTAATGTTGTCTACAATGGAACTCTCGAAAATAAAACTACGGAAAGAAGACATTTCTTAACATCTTTGGGACGAGATCTTATTCAAGAACATTTAATGCGCAGAACACAACAGCACTTTATGTCAAGAGAATTAAGGCACGTAATTTTACGAATTGCTAACGTTCGAAAAACGGTAACACCACTACGTCCGGAAGAGAGGAAAGACACTAAAAGAGGCAGGTGTCATATCTGCCCATATTCTCAAAAAAAGAGAAAGTCATTTGTGTGACATCTGCAACCGACTTGTCTGTAAAAACCACTCCAAAACAAGCATTACCTGTCAAATTTGTGAGGAAAAGTATGTTCCAAAAACATGTTTGTCAGTTTTATTATAAATAAAATAATTTAAATGTTTTCTTATAGAGAATAAGCCTTGGCATTAGTGGAAAGCAAAAATGGTCCATAACCTCAAAAATCTCAAAATTGAAATTAGTTTCGAATTTTTATTGGAGAAGTGCTACTTTTTGTAATGTTTTTTGAATTTCTGATTCTTTTTAATAAATTTAGCATTTATGTTCTATTTATATTTTTTTACTTTTAACAATACTATAATAAAACATGCCAAGTAGATAAAGTAAGTAAAAATAGATAAAAAAAATCTTTCAACAAAATAAAAAGGGGGTCAAGTTTGACCCTGACATACCTTAAGTGTAAATTTTCTTCGCCATACCGGTTAAGGGTTAAAGCAAAATCATTGTCATCTCAACAAACTCGTATGTTAGATTTTAAAAAATATATTAATTTAGAAAATCAAGTAAAATCTGTTGAAATCAAATTTGCTTCTGTTGTTGCAGAACATAATATTCCATTTAATACTATGGATCATTTATCGGAATTGATTAAAGTTAGTTTCACCGATTCTGAAATTGCAAAACAGTTCTGCAGCAAACGTACAAAAACCACTGCCATAGTAAATAATGTAACCGGGAGTTTTAGTTTTGAAAAAACATTAAAATTATTAAAATGTCTGCATAATGGTTTGATTCCAACTTTTGCCAAGGTAAAAACACCCAAATTAAACGAACAACAAAGAAGTCGTTTCATTTCCACTATTCTAAAGAACGAAATACACAAACACCATTCAAATCTTAATAATATAGAGAAAATTCTTTTAACAATTTATCGACAATTAACAAAAATTCTTCACTGTATCGAACTTAATTTATTTTTAGAACAATGTCATGAAAATTCAAAACAGAATGCACACCGGATGAAAATCGGACAGGACAAAAAGATCGGAAATCTAAAAGCCGTGACCAATTTAAATAATAAAAATAAAAATATAAACACAAGTAACAACTCAAACTTAAATAACTTTATCAATTTAACCAACATTAATTTTAGCAAAAATGAAACCAACATCTTAAATAAATATCAAAAATTTGCAATAGAACCGAAGACAAACCCTTGTCACATCACAGCCATAGAAATAGATGCCGCAATTAAAAACCATCCATCAGAAGAGTTGATACGTAACGAATGCCGAACTTTTGTAAAACAAATGGAAAAACATTTCATTAAACAAGACCGTAACAAACACAACATCAAATATAACACCTGGAAAACCATCAAAGATATTAAAAGTAAATTAAATGCTAATAATGCAATTCTTGTAAAAGCTGATAAGGGTGCGGGTAATATCGCGATTCACAAAAACTTATATATTGAAAAAAACCTTAGATTTTTTAAATAATAATAGTTATGTACAACTTTACCAAAATCCACTTAATAACATCATTTTAAAAACAAAAACATTAATCAAAAAAACTACTAAAACTATCATTAAATTCAATAAAAACATTAAATATTTAACTCCAATGAATCCGAGATTGCCCAGCCTATATAGCTTAATTAAAATTCATAAACAAGGTTACCCGATATGACCAATAACAACATTTTATAATACTCCCACTTGTAATTTATCAAAAGTTTTATTGGATATCCTCGATTTCAAACCAAAATACACAGTCAAAAATTCTACAGAAGTCATTCAAAAATTGAATCAAATTCATTACAATTCTAATTATACTTTAATTTCATTTGCCGTTGTTAATCTTTATAGTAATATTCCAATTGATCTTTTACTCACTATCTCAAAAGAATACATTTCGAAAAAGTTTAATGACCGGAAAATTCAAACTGATATTTTTAACATCTTAGATTTTGTAATTAAACCAAATTATTGCACATTTAATAATAAATATTTCACTTGTAAAAATGGTTTACCTATGGGAATGCCCACATCAGGTATGTTAGCTGACATGGTCTTAGACTTTTTCGAAAATAAATTTATATTCAACAAAAATAATCCATATTGTAAACACATTAAATTTTATTGTAGATATGTAGATGACATACTTATTGTTTGGTTTGGAAGTCGGAAATATTTAGATTCATTCGGTCGTTACTTCAACTCATTACATAGAAAATTGCAATTTACAGTCGAACTTGAGCAGGATAACACAATCAATTATTTGGATTTGAAAATTACTAAATTAAATGATCGTTTTTGTTTTGACATCTACAGAAAACCAACTAAAAGCAATGCTTTAATTTCGTTCGATTCATATCATCACAACCAACCTAAAATCGCATCCTTTGTTTGCTATATTCATCGAATTTTTAAATTTAAACTTAACAAAGAACAAACTTTATCAGAACTAAATTTTCTTAAAAACTTAGCACAATATAGCGGTTTCACAAGGAATTTTATTAAAAAATTATATCATAATGAATTACTTAAACAAGATCCTTTATATATTAAAGATAATAATGATAACATAAAATATTGCACATTGACATATAATAAATTCTTATATAACATTGATAATATTTCCTCTAAGTATAATTTAAAATGTGCATTTAAACCACCTAACAATTTAACATCTATTTTGAAAGAAAAAACTAATGACAAATTCGATGAAAATGGTGTTTATAAAATAATCTGTAATAATTGTAACATGTGTTATATAGGTGAAACGGGTCGTAAATTGAAACATAGAATTGCAGAGCATAAAAAAACATCTAACTCTAGCGTTTACCAACATTTAAAAGATAATAATCACACTATTAATGATCAGTCAACAGAACTCTTGCATAAATGTGAAAAAGGATGGACATTGAAATTATTAGAAGCATTCGAGATATACAGGCTGTTTCATAAGTAATGGCCCACCTTGCAGGGTCCGATAGGAAATTAAATTCTGAATCGAAAAGTTCTTTACCATTTTTCGATCTGACGCTTAGATAATTTACTATGATTTAAATTCAATAACCAGCAAAATGAATAAATTATAATGGAAAACAAAATGATTTTAATTTCTCATGGTGAATACCGTTTGAATGAGTGCACTACGTACTGATGTGTTCACATCTCTAGCTCTTTCATTAGGAGGGTCTTCTAACATTAGCTGATCGTTGGCTAGCAGGTCGCAATTGTCATCATTATGGTTTATTGATATGTTATGTAATACACAACATGCAACTATTGTCACTAACACACGTTCTTTTTTAAGGAACGCTTTTTGTTCCAAACAAGGAAACCTTCTTTTTAAAATACCAAATGTTCTTTCGATGGTATTTCTAGTACTAGCATGTGCTTTATTATACGCACGTTTACCTTGTGTTTGTGGGTGAAGTAATGGTGTCAGAAGAAAATTTCAGCAACCGTAGCCATTGTCACCCAACAAATAATCATTTTCAAATTCACCACCTTCGCAATCAGCACATAACGGACTATTATTAAATATTGTACTGTCATGTACTGAACCTGGCCAACGAGCGACTACATGTCGAATTCTTAAAGATGCATCGCATACCATTTGTACGTTATATAAATAATATAAATAATACTGTTTCCTATTTCTATAAAGTTGAGCCCGGGGCCCTCCAGGTGACATAATTTGTACGTGTGTACAGTCTATGGCCCCTAGAGTAAGACATTTGAAATAGTATAAAAGTGTAATTATAAATTAATTTTAACACATTCGCGACGGATGACGCCCAATGTCGTCATTTAAGATTTTCCCCGGATGACGCTTTATGTCGTCATTTAAGTTATCGTTTAACAATTCTTTAAAAATGTTATTTTTCAAATTCAAATTACTTTATTCTGGCATACGTTTCTAACATCAGAGATCCTTTACAATACTATACAATATACATATTTAGTTAACAGAAACAAATGACTAGTCGTAATGTAGTAACCGCAAAAACTACGGTAAAAACAAATTACAAAATATAAACTATTACAGTAATGAAATAAAAAAAGATGGAAAATAAAGAGATAGCAAAAATAAAAGAAGATAAAGATGGAGGGAGAGCGAGCGCTCAAAGTGGTGGATACCGACAGATGCATCTATAGACTATGAGGTAGAAGCCAAATATCACGTGCTCTGTGTTTACAGTAATTTACAGTAATTTTTGGAATGGAATATTACTCAGTATCTGTTTTGCTACTGAAACTGAAACATTCTCTTCGAAACTTCCAACGATATAAGAACAAATCCACTCTACAAATTACAATTTATAGAAATTTATTCAATAATATCCTATTTCTGAATAGTAAAAACTAACAAGGGGGCATTCCCTACTCGTCATCACCGATTTCGCTCAAATTTATAAAACATGTAGGGCTTGGTTAGAAATGAAAATACCCGAAGTGGGAACTCCAGATGGCCAAGCGTATACGAGAGAAAAAAGAAATGTTGACGCGGCTCTCGCACCAGATAAGCCATTTGCGTTAATGCAATTATCAAGCAAGAGTTGTCGTAATGGTAAGAGCTCGGGCTAGAAGTTCGATGGCTGGGGGGTTCCATTCTCCCTCTATGTAGACTCTTTTTCTACCTTCTTCTCAATTTTAATAGTATGTTCTTTTCATAATTTTTAATATGAAAACGGGGATTTGAAAAAACCGTCCGAAAGTGCCCCGCTCCCCCTATGTTAAAACCGCTGCTTCATTATTAACAACAGTTGCACCTGTCCCAATCTCGACAATTATCGAGGGGTCTTGGTGACGAGTATGAAAGCACGAAATTTGTCACTATTCAGATGGACGTTGTGCAGTTGTATTGTAGTCGTTACTTAAAATAAAAGATACGGAAATCAACACATTATTATATTTAAAATAAAACACGCATATATGACTAGAGAAGCACATCAGCTTGCCCCACATTTAAACAATGTCCGAATTTCATTTAGCATTTCTAAACCAGTACTCCGAATCGCAGAAATACAACCCTTGTAATTCATCAGAAGACCATATGCGTTTTAAGGAAAGACATTTTACAATAGTAATAAAACAAAAAGGGAAAATCCATTGAGATGTATTGTATGCTCAGAAACTAATAAAAAACGTAGTACTAGATTCTATTGTAAATAATGTAATGTTGGCCTATGAGTAGCCTCATGCTTCTAAATTTATCATACCAAGAGGAATAACATTTATCACAATGTTCAAGAACTTGCTTTTTATGATATGAATGAAATAAAACTATAATTTTGAATTCAATATTCAAATTTTTCATTTATCAAAATAAAGTTGTAAATATTTAAAAATGTCGTAATAAAAACATATGCAATGCTGATTTACAATACAAGGAAACCTGCCAGTAATGTAAAACAAGCTCTTAGTGCTTTAAAACTTTCCTCAACACAGCAAAATGGATTCGTCACAAATGCACAGGACATATTACCGTGCCGGCTGTAGACAAGGTTTCGAGGCCGGTGAGCACCGTATCAAAGTGCTTACAATTTTATTAAGAATTCCATCTTTATAATTTTGTCTTTTACAGTCTTGGCACTTCCAAATTTAATTTCCGTTTAACGTGCATAAAAATCGGTTAACCATTCATGAAAAGATTCAAATAGTTGACGCATATGGGAGAAACGACAAAACATTTCGATAACTATTCAAGTCCTGAACAGGCAGCTTCCAAATACGAGATATACCAAATCAAGCAGTTTAGAGATACTACCAATGTTAGCATCTTCTAGTGATGAGAAATACATCCGTAACAGATAAAGCTGAAGTAAGAAATTTTAAATCAAAGTTCAAATGTCGAGATCCCAAAAATAGTGTCCATCGGATATGCATAAGAATTTAAGTGAGTAACAGACCGATTCTTCTTCATAAACTGAAATCATTCAAATTGCATGCCTATAAATTCACATTTCATAAAGAAGAAATTCCAAGAGACACAAAGCAAGAATGCAATTTTGTCAGACGATATTGAGATTACAGTTTATTCTGTTCACTGACTGCAATAACTGGATTGCGAATCGACACTATACGTACGTTTTAGCAAGCTATAAAAAATTCTCCCTTAGTCCTCCCAATACAAAAAAAGGCAGTTATCAATAAATAAATGTATTGGCCACACCTTAAACATCTTAAGAAGCAGTTTTAACGCAGAATGAAGGACCACCACACACTATAACAGTGAGACGTTTCCTAGATGGCCGCCAAAAGGTGTAACTCCGTACGATTTCTTTTTTCGTCACATATCAAGCAAATGGCATACCGAATAGGACCGACAACCCCCGTAGTTACAAAAACTAGCATTATACAAATTTGTTTGGAGAGCTAATCCCAAATGCCTTATTAATTTGCGAGTCAAGGTTCAAGTCGAATTAAACGAACTGAAATGATTTGTATTAAAAGTTGTGTTGCCTACAGAAATATACTCTTGCATCAATTAATCGTTGAGTAATTCAATTTAGTGAAGGAAAAAGCCTTTATGCGGAAAGATAGGCTTGTTGAACTAGAAATTCAGTACATCACAATCTCCCTAATAAGGAGAACCAGAAATATAGATATTCAAGCTAAATATCGAAACCGCGACAGCTGAAAATGACTAGACTAGTTTCAATATGTTAGACAGGTTTGTATTAGGGCTACAAATAAGTTCGAGCGGTTTTGTCAATTTTTTTCAGTATTTCTCATTTCGCTGAAACATATTTTCTGCATTCTCCGAAAATGTCAACTTTTGTACCGAATAATGTGTTTTTGCGGGGAGTTTTACTTCCATTACTTCAATATGAAGAAAACGGCGGCCGAAAGTCATCGTATTTTAGTGGAAGTTTATGGTGACAATGCACTAGCTGCACGAATGTGTCAGAAGTGGTTTGCACGGTTTAGAAGTCACAATTTTGTTTTGGAAGACGAAGAACGATCCGAAGCACCACCAAAGTTTGAGTATGAGGAATTGGAGGCAAGGCTCGATGAAGATCCATCACAAACGCAAGAGGAACTCGCAAAAACACTTGCAGTCACTCAACAAGCCATTTCACATCGTTTAAAAGAAACAGTAATGATCCGAAAGGTAGGAAATTGGGTGGCGTATGAACTGAAGCCGAGAGACGTCGAACGCCGCTTTTTCACGTGTGAACGTGAACGTACTCCAACGGCAAAAAAGGAAGAAGTATCTGCATAGAATTGTGACTTGCGATGAAAAGTGGGTTCATTACGATAATCCAAAACCCCGGCCATGCCTCATCGTCGGCGGCCAAGCCGAATATTCATGGCCAAAAGATAATGCTGTCTATTTGGTGGGACCAGGTCGGTGTTATTTATTATGAGCTATTGAAACCGAACGAAACGATCACAGGGGAGGTCTACCGACGACAATTGATGCGTTTGAGTCGAGCATTGCGAGAAAAACAGCCGCAATACGCCGACATACACGACAACAAAGTTATTTTGCAACATGATAATGCTCGACCACATGTTGCAGCGCCCGTTAAAAGGTACTTAGAAACGCTCAAATGGGAAGTTCTACCCCACCCGCCATATAGTCCAGACATTGCTCCTTCCGACTAACATCTTTTCCGATCGATGCAACATGCCCTGGCTGACCAGCGCTTCTCCAACTTTGATGAAGTCAAAAACTGGATCGATTCATGGATAGCGTCCAAAGAGCTGCACATTTCTCGCCATGGAATCCGTCAATTGACAGAAAGATGGGAAAAAGTAATGGCTAGCGACGGACAATATTTTGAATATTAAATTTTTCACAATAAAGCTCCATTTTCAAAAAAAAACGTACGAACTTATTTGTAGCCCTAATATCTACGACTTCTTCATGTGGTTATACATGTGTCAATATTTATTGCTGTCAATTAGTTAATTGATCTTTTATCATTATGTTTATTATTCATACCGTACGTTTATAGTTTAGAATACCTAAACTATAGTAATTTTATTTATGTTCATATAACTTTAATTATATTGACGATTATTACAAACGACATAACATAAAATATGAAACAAAAGTATTTGTACTTACCCAGACAATATATTTTGACGATGCCACGGGAACAAAAATGTACTTACCAAGAAAATGATTTACAGATGCCAACAGGGGAAGAAGTCTCTCCATTCACTACAAAATCTCCCAGGAATTTGTTGATCTTGATTCGTTTAAACATCAATATTACACAGTCTTATCATGATCATATTACACTAAACACCTGACACATCCCCGTTGTGCTATGAACCTGAAACAGAATATATACCTTGCAATTAACGTAAGAAAATTCTATATCTGACGTAATTTTTTTTGTCATTCACCTTTGTTCAGAAATTAATGAAATGTATACAGGTTAATTATAGACCATAGTGCTGCCAAAGTTCATTTTTGAAATTGAATGGTTTGTCTGTAAAATGGATCCAGATTTTGGAAAAACAAATTTAAACAAACAACAAGCACACTGTAACTGCCATAAATTCATTAAATTAGTTCAGAAATTGAATTTTATTCGTGAAAACTAAGATTTTTCAATTAATTTTCATATATGGTTGAAGACACCATTGAAAAAAATTATAAAAAAAAGTTAACGATACGCAACGCAACAACAGTAAGTTGTAATATGTAGTATAGTAGACCAAATTTTGTATCGATTTTATGGCTGATGGTGACTGACTACGATTTCAAGAATTACTGCAATGGTTTAACAAAGGATTAGAAACATGATATTTAATGCAACATATTTATCTATTCTATTACATTTTACCTTGATTGAAGCCAGTTATTCAACTGCACCGTCTTGATATACAACAGTGATGGCGAACCTATGACACGCGAGCTCATTTTTGGTGACACGCATTGGTTTCATAATTTTCGTTTTTGTATTTTAAATGGCATTAAACAAACAATTAACTTAGAAAAATTATAAATATTTCTATTTTTTGAGAGTCTTTATTTTTGTGATGTGACACGCCACAAAAATTATGTTTCGATTTTTTTAAATTTTGACACACCGAGCTCAAACGGTTCACTACCACTGATATACAACCTGCCTACATTTTTCTGACTGAATATCGCACTCACAAGTAATCTAGCCAAGGTGGAAATTCCCGATTCTTATGATTTTTGGTATATAGGTAGAGGAGATTATTCTAAGGTATACGAGATTTTTCCATTCGTCCTCGTTCTCAAGTTTAAGGGAGGAAACTTATTTGTCAAAGGTCTAACTGCTTATATCTTCTTTCATTTGTTTTCTGGTCAGAACAACCAAATGAATCTTGAATTTGATTCGAAATAGAATATGTATCGGCATTTTCTTAAATCAGTCGGTTTATATAACGCGTACTCGTTTTATAAATTACTGGGCAGATTGTAAAACTATGGATATTTTGAAATATTGCATTATTTGCATTATTTATTATTAGCATTGTATCAAACGGTAAAGAGTCGTTATGCTTATTATAAACCTAACAGTCAGTGGCGTATAAAAGGGCCCCGCAGAGAAAATATTTTCATAGATATGTGCTATGTGCAAAAGAAAAAAACGAAAAAAATTGTCTTTAAAAAAGTAGTTGACATATGAAATAGGTAGTCTTCTAAAAACCTCCTATATACGTAACCTAAACTTCATAGAATCAATAGTAATTTTGTTCTTATCTTAGAAAACAACCAAACAAAATGTATATTGTTAACATCACTAAAGAGATTGGAATTACAATATTAGTGGAAATAATTCAAGAAATTATTTTTAAATCAAGAAATCTTGCAAATAAGTACCCAGAGGATACTGTTTAGTGAATAATTAATTTGAAGACTGAAATACTGTTAGAACATTCAGATGTAGCAAGCACCTACATAAGATTTAGCAAATTTTTTGTTCGTAAAAAATTGAAGTATCATAAGCAGTTTTGATGACCTGTGCACTACTGTAATAATTGTTTTTGATACTTCGTGTTACTTCTGCAACATCGAAAAAGGTCATTTTAGAAATTAAGTTTGATAAAAAGGTACTTGAGAAGCACAATGTCACAATCTTGACTTGAAGCTTTGAGTGAAAGTATTTACACACAAAATATTAATTTGGAGGGTATTATCACCGAATTTTTAGTAAAAGAAAAACGAGCTTTTGAATAAACAGGTATTATTAAAATAATTGGAAATAGTTCATGTGTGTAACAAATGTTTATGAGACAAATTATTATCATTTTGAAAGCAGTGTATTGGGAATATGAGCAACTTAAATGATTTTATATTATCACCTTAATTTGTGGTAGTACTTTTTTTTTAAGAGAGCCCCCCGAATTTTTTTGTGGGCGAGCCCCAAGTAGATTAGTTACGCCACTGCTAACAGCGTTAAAAAGAGCATTAAATTTTCAATAACTTGAAAACAGCTGACATCGACCTGTCAATTAATTGGGACGTTATCATGTGTATTTTTGCATTCTACACCAGCGGTTTCCAAACTTTGTGCACTAACGCCCCCCTTATAAAAAATCTTATCTCTGCCGCCCCCCCTTATAAAAAATCTTATCACTGACGCCCCCTCCCCGCAATGAAAAAATTGTAAACAATTTGTAAATAATCTCTTTACTGAAAAAATAATTACCAAAGTCCGCATTCATACAGTTGTAGTGGGGTGAAACCCAACGTTGAGCTCATATTCTCGGCGGACGACAGGTCTATTCGACACTGGAGAGCAAACCCTATTCTGTACGTACCCACTAAGGTGATTTTACACGGAGACAGTAACTAAATTTAGCCGCTTGCATTGTGTAAACATTTGATTTAGTACTAAAGCATTACAGTTTTTACTGTCTAGCGAGCAGAAAAATCAGTGTTAATATCTAATTATGTTCAAGCGCTATTTCTAAAAGCCATGAATTTTTCAGAACTACGACGATATTTGCAATTAACCTGCGCCCCCCTGGTGAATCTTGCACGCCCCTTCAGGGGGCCGCGCCACCCAGTTTGGAAACCGCTGTTCTACAGATATATGGAAATGAAACACTAACAGATATCAACATATTATGTAAAGCTCTAACGAGCCGTATGTATTCGTTACTGAGTAACGGGTGCGCAATCAAATACAGAGTAACGAAACGTTGCTAACGAATACATTTCGTTACTCGCATTTTTCGTATTTTCGTAGTTTCAGTTCGGGCAAGTAACGTTTAGGTGTGTGTTGAAACGTTTAAAATATGTTTTTATTTAATTTTTTATGTTCAATTTCAGTCTAAGCAAAACTATTTTTTGTTGATTTTTCGTGAGAATGTTTTAATTTTATTGTCAATAATTAATTTTCGATATCAATTTGTTGCCTTTTAATCATAGTCGATGCATGATGGGCTGCGATGTTATTGTGACATAACTAAAGGGCGGATTGAAGGGAAATGCACCATTGGCGTAGTTTAATTTTAATGCATGTATCTATATAAATTTATAAGAAAAGACACGTCGAACAAATCAACAAAAACATGTTTATAATTTAAAAGTTTTTTTTTAATTTGTTTTTGTCGAAAACTGTTTTTTTAAAATTTAGAATCATCAGTTTGTTGTCTCTGAAAAGCCGCTTTTAAACAATGAGAGAGAACGACCAGAATTATTTAGAAATACGGTACAACTAACTAACTTTTTTTTTCGCGTAACGTCACGACGTCACGGTAGCAGTTCAAGTGGTCCACTGCTTCTCTACGTTCGGAGTAGTTCGGACACTATTTGTAAAGGAAAAAGTTTCACAAGAAAAGATAGACTATGTAAGTACAACAGCTATGGCCAATACGCTCTATATGAATTTATCAGGAGACTAGAATTTGCCTTTCTCCATCTTGAAGCAGATATCCGACCTTTAGGTATAACATATTCTCACGGTTTAAATTTTCAAAATTGAAAATAGTAAATTAATTGCAACTTCAGTAGTTTCCGTCTACAGTTTACTTGTTGTTCTAACCTTTACCCATTAAATCATACTAAATTTAGATCAACTTATCTGATTCAAAATACGGTAAAGTGAAAAAAATGCACCTTACACAGCTAGATATGTAACGTATAACTGTATGTTTTTACTGTCGAATCAAAAGTAACGAGTAAAATAACGATACGATAGTAACGAGTGCTAATTGTTATAGTAATGAATACATACGGGTACGCTTTGTTTCGTTACTTTTACACCTCTAATATTTTGTGTCGTAGCTAGCAATATATAAATCCGAGTTTGTATCATGTGATTTGAAAAATAGCTTTGACTATACTTGCCGCGCCGAACAATGGAGTAGTCACAAGGTATCAGGTGCGACTTTATGAAAACCCTGATTTACATTGTACGGCCAAATTTCAGTAGTCGAGAATAAGCGATCACACAATTGAAATAAAACACAGAAACACACGAGCAGACAAGATAGCAATAACAAGACTACAAGAAGATCACGCCGTTTGACTAATCAATCTCTTCGGCTCATGAAGTATAAGAACGGCCTAAAAATTTTTGACAGATTTGAAGTTAAAAATTCACCTTCAACCAGTAAATATGGTATACGTTTACTGTATAAAAACAATTACATTATGGGTTATAGAGATGTTCGTACCACGTTCACGTCCACGTTGTGAAATTATGCACAATTAGGAAAATATGAATCATTCTCTTACACGACCGTTGAACCGAAAATTTCTTAAATACACCACTATAACTCAGATTTTTTTATCCATGTTAATTAAAAATAATAAAACATAATGAAATGTAGTTTTTAACAGTTTTCCAGTGTTTAATTTCAGAAAAGCAGACGCCAACTAATAGTTAAGTAGGTAGGAATGGGAACAGCGTATAAAAAAAAAAGTAACGATCATCCCTCTCTTCTTCCTCAACCACTGTGAAGTGAGGATGCAACAATAACTGGTAATTCAAGGACAAAGCTATTTGCACCTTCTTTGTTAGAGTTACTTGTTTATAGTAAATACTTCTTAATGTTATTGTAAATACACGCTCTTTACTACAAAACTACCAAAATTTAATTTTTATAAATCATAATGTCGCCAAATGTATTTCTCGTTTAGATGGCGCCACCCGGCGGGAACTTTAAATTTTACTTATATATGTATATACAGTCAAACCTTAGTAAGGGAGAACTGGGTAAGCGAAAAAACTTTATAAGTGAGAGCAATCGTCACGTCCCGTAATTTTACCCCTCTAAGACCTCTATGAGTGAGAAACAAAAACCTGTATAAGTGGGAGTCACGGCCCTCTATAACTGAGATTGTTAATTGCCTGTACCTATGTAAACGACAGTTAAACATATTTAACATTTGCTATTTATAACTCATTCTTAAATTTCAAAGAACTGTTATTCTATTCGAATGCCTGAATGTGCATATATTCTTGTTTTCTGATAATTCGAGGAACTCATGCACGCTGCACAAATTTTTTGAATATTTGGCGGTTGTTGATAGAACGATAACGAACTTTTTCAAATACATTTTGATGTTAGAACTTTAGTATTTTTTTTATAAGTATAGACCGCGGCCGCTTGAACTCTCGCTTATTCAGATTCGACAGTATATTATGTATATATAGCCTATCCAGAGAGAGATCGGACTTTTTTGACAGCCTAATGACCAACTTGATAGAATAAAATTTCCTTTATTTGATTCTAAACTCAGCTCTTTGCAGCTCTTTTAAGTATTTGTCAGCCCTTTTACCTAACGCATTGTGTGAGAAAAATTTTTGTTCTATTTATTCAATATCGATGGGGCTTTCGGCATTACCAAAGCATATTTTTAGAGTATTTATAATTTTGTTTTCACAATGTTCCTATTTTGTACACAATTTTGAATTTTGCGCTATAGAACACGTAACTTATCTAGTTGCAAAAAACAATCCGTTTACTCCGTGGAGGGAGTATTAACTGGAGAGAGCGTAAGCTATCTTCCCTGTATTAAGAAAGTGACGCCAGTCGAACGACTCTACATAAACCTTGTATGGCCCTTTTTCAATTAGGCGAACAAAGTTCAGCTGCAATGAGCATGCGTAAATCCATGTAACAATTCACCTTTATGTGAACAGCGGCGTGGTGTCCTGTGGCCTCTGTCCAGTGTGTTTATAATAAAGGTCATACCACGTTGGCGCTACATGTTCCCATTAGTGTCATTCAGGCAAAAATATATTTAGAGATGAAAATGAAAGGAAACATTTACAAAGTATTTTTAACCTTAAATTGTAATTACACAATACCACCTTAGAAAAACTTAAGCCGACGCCACTGGTGATATGTTGAAGATTTGAAGGATAAGTCCTCCACGCCCTCCCGCCTTTCGATATCGCCACTGGTAACAGTCCCCATATTGAAAAACCTCTTATTATGTGGCGGCAAACTAACGCGGATCACATTTTTGAAACTATGCTCCGTCCAGTTAATACTCCCTCCACGGTTTACTCGTTGGATTTACTTTACATACTACTTGTCGAACGTAGCTTGGAGCCTTGCGCAGTGGACAATTTTCATTTCTAGAGTAGGGAGTCATTTCTGTAATGTTCGTCACGTTATGCAGATCAGTACATACACTCTAGGTAAAATTTGATAGCGCTAATTCGCCAATACTCACCACTCTTATTGTAAAAGAGTTTCTCAATATATCATATCCTAGGGGATGCTGCAGCGCTGACAAAAAAAGAAAGAGGTAAGAAAAAAATTAAGACAGAAAATTTAAAATAAACTAACTTTCTTGCTCGGATTATACTTTCCAAGTAATATTGCTTTGATCTCTTTGTCACACAAAGGTGCTCTCTATATATCATCTTTATGGATTTTAATGGACCAACTACGATCGTCAAGTAGTACACACATACATACATGTTATGTAATCACTAGGTACAGTCTACTTGATTACAATTATCAGTTCATTTATTTATTTTATTACGCTGACTATTTCACTCAAAGATATTTCGACCAATAGCGTGCCGTCAGTCAAAAATGAACAAAATTTTGAATCGAGAATTTCCTGTTTATGAATTTTTTTCCACCCTCCTTTACCAATTCAAATGAGCACGCTACCCTTTATTTCAGCGACAATTTTTTTGCCATAGTAAAAGTTCCCATGGAAAAACAAACATATTTACTGTTGTCAAACAAAAATTTAAACGTCACTTTAAAAGGTGTAAATGAGTATAACAATTCTAAGGGTGGTGTTGGTAGAGTCGATCAACACTTGACTAACTACCCTGTCATCGAGGGAAGAAATATTATATATATGTTACTGTGAATGTCCGAAATTTGGTGAATGTTCACATAGGCGCTTGGTGTATGTCCGAAATATTTGCTAAATACCCTTATTTCTGAGTTAGGGCGGTTACTATGATGCGCAGAATATATTTCAGTTAGGTTATTTTTAATATAGATTTAGGTAATCAACCTATTATTCCCCACTTTATCTACATTGGTTTCTAGAATCCCACTTTCTAGTTACACCATCAGGTATGCAATTTAGGAACTTTGAAGTCTTAATTTTGTATTGAAATAATGACCTGTGACGCGTGGCGATGCAGAATTTGAAATTGTTCATCGAAAGTCCGAATGTACAACAATGTAATGAAATATTTCGGACATTCACCAATTTCGGACTTTCACAGTAACATATATATTATATTATATTACTATAAAATGTTTATACACCTTCCCGATCATACAATATGGCATTCTCTTGAAGCTCACGAAAAATGCAAGCAACGAAAAATTTTGAAAGGAGACAAGATGCTACTGTCCGGATTGTGATGCAAGACTGTGTATTGAATGTTTCAAAATATATCATACTAAATTTACTTATTGAGTAAATTTATTGTAATTAATTAATTGTACTAATAAATGTAGTCAAATAAATATTTAAAAAGATGACCCCTTTTCTCAAAAAAATCCGACTGTAAAGTGCTTATTGTTTTCTGATGACTATTTCACTCATAGGTATTTCGACCAATAGCGTGCCGTCCGTCAACAATGAACGAAAATTTTGAATCGAGAATCTTCTGTTTATGAAATTTTTTCGACCCTGATTTACCAATTCAAATGCAGCCTACCCTTTATTTCAGCAAACATTTTTAGTGTTGGTCAAACAAAAATTTAAACGTCACTTTAAAAATGTCTCAAAATAAACGTTTCGGTGACTATTTCACATACAGTTCCTGTCTCTTCTGAAAGAAATCATTTGCAAGATAATGACAACAAAGTAGGATACATAAACTGTAAGTTTCATATTGTTAATAATAATTATTCAACTAAATGAAGTTTTACAATCAGAATTTTGTAAGTAAATGTGATTTGTTCAAGTTTCTTATGTGTAACGTTTCTTTGTTAATTTAATGTCAACAGTATTTAAATAAACGTTAAGTATTCTTACTGTTTATGTTGATTATTCGCCAAATAGTCATAACGAATATCATTCGTGGTAAAATTTTGCCTTGGCAAAATTTTCTGATTGACTTACTCGAGTTTGTTGCGAAACAATTTATTGAGTGACATTTCGTCCCTTTTCTGGGTATATCTCGTATCTACAAAATCGTAATTTTTCAGGAATCAATAAAAACTGCTTTTAATATCAAAAATGTTTAAATATTGATAATAAATATCAAATTCAGACTCTTTTCGTGTCAATTTATAAAGATCAACGAAAATTTCATGATTCACATAGGCAATCAGGAGCTGATGATGATTTCTGTGTACGTAGATACGAGTTTCACTATACACTTTTATGTAGATACGAGGTTATAATTTAAAAAAAAAAGATTATTTAAGATCATTAAAAGAGGTTTTTTGACACAAAACTTATCTACCAGTTTAATTAAAGTATTATTAGAAAGTTATACCAGTAAGCAATGCGTTAGTGGCGCCATGTAAACAATTTCTACAGTGTTTAAATCAGAGGGTGTAGATACGAGGTAAATAGAGACCTCTAAAAAATGTCTCTTGTCTTTCTGCACATTTTAAGTCGTTTTACACTAAATTAGAGTACTCGCCGATGTTTTCTACGAAAAATCTCAATATCGCAAAAGAAGTTAAGTGCTATAACCAGAAAGGGGACGATTTCTTAAAAAAATCTCGAACCGTTAGGAGAGATTTTTGACAAATGTCACTCAATAAATTGCTATGCAACAAACGCTCGTAACAATCAAAAAATTTTGCCGACAAAATTTTACCACTTATGATATTCTATATGATAATAAATAATATTAACCCCTAGGTGGTTTTGTTTGCCTAGTAAGTAGCTTATAGTAGCCCTCTAATTTTAATTGTCATGAAATCAAACTTAGAATTGATAAAGGGTTTTATCTAAAGAATTAATAATTATGTATTGTCATCATTTATCTTAAGTTTTATTACTTTGTTTTTCAATTTTTGGTTTTAATTTATTTATTTGTTTTTAAAAATGCACCCTCCACAGGTTGAATAAGACCAATAGTATAAAAATGTGTTAGTTCTCTAGGTAATGAGCCCACTAATGTATAACTAGTCACTTGGTAATAATAAAAATTATAAGTATAAAAATTAACGCTAAACCAAACATTTTTTATAATAATAGAAATTGAAAATATAAAATACAAAATATATATGTCGGCGGCGTGCTGTAAAATCCGTTATTTAGAAGAATGCCTAGTCTTTGTCCAAGTGACTTGGCAAATTGTAAAACAACGAACATTTATCACTAGTTTTCTTTTAGTTGTGAATGTATCAATAGTTTAAATTTTTTTGTTTCCAAGAAATTATTATAGACACTAAATTTTTGATTCATTTCGATTTTAATTCATTTTGATTCATTTTATTCTTATTATGTAATGCAATTTTATCTACCACTTATATATAAAATGACTATTATACGAGTGGTTTTTGCAATATAATGTCCCATATTATTTCCTACAATTTTCTTATTGGCTTACGAGCGGGAATAATGGCCATTATTCCCTATATACTATTTCCCTTAATTTTCTCTAATGTTAAAAAAACCATGGTAACTACAAAAAATAAATAAATCGCCACTTTTAACTAATAGTTCAAAAGTGTCCGTTTTCTGTGTGATTTTATAAACAAAAATTATGATGAAGGTAAATGTTCTTGTACATCACCAATATCTGTACATTTAGAATAAAGTCGTAGATAAAGTATAGTATACAACTCGCTAAAATGACTGCTATTATTACCTCGAATGATTACAACACTCGCTCACTCCGTTCGCTCGTGTTGTAAACTTCATTCTCGGTAATAATAGCACTCATTATAGCGTCGTTGTATAATATACTATTACGGATACTTATATC
The DNA here is from genome assembly GCA_021725515.1 of Epicauta chinensis. Taxonomy (NCBI): domain Eukaryota; kingdom Metazoa; phylum Arthropoda; class Insecta; order Coleoptera; family Meloidae; genus Epicauta; species Epicauta chinensis. The sequence goes on from JAEDXX010000265.1 coordinate 67,162, forward strand.
TAACCAGAAAATATATTTTGTGGACGCCACTGAAAAAAGACCATCCCTTTTGTCCTCTACTGTACGGCCTCGACAGCTGTCTCTTTATTACGATTTGTTAGAACGTAACTAATATACACCCCTATTGTAAACATCTTGGTACAAATACTTCACACTGACCCTCCCACTCTATTCCCTTCAAAAGTAAAAGGACTCTACCTACTCAGAATGTACCGGAAAGTACAACCTTCTTTTTTTATAATCAAAGCAGTTAATGTCTCCACTTGTCTGTGCTTTCCAGAATTAAAAGAAATGTTCTAAATAAAGAATTATAGAAAATTGACTGTTTTTATTAGAAATAATCTTAAGCGTGAAAATTGCACTCTAAAAAAAATTCTCGCCTTAGAGAAAGAAAAAGCATGGCTGAAAATGAAAACTCTAGATTAACTAAAGAAAACCTGGAGCTGAAGTTTCTAGAATAATAAAAGGAAACTATCAGGAACAATAAGCAAAATTGTTTAATAATAATTGGTTGTTTTTTTTAATTGGGATAAAAAATATTGTAACTGTTATTTTCAATTTATGATTAACCTATTCATGTAATACGTAACAATGTAATATTTCTTTATAGCAAAATTACTATTATAATTGTCAATATAATATATAACAATTATTATAATCTGTTTTCGTCTACTTTTAAGTAGAATTGTTAATTTTATTAAATTTTATATTCAAATGAAAATTGTTGGCCAACGTGACGTCACGAACAATTGAACACATCAGAACGCTAACATACCATGTATTATTCCCATCTGGGTTGCCATGTCTAGGGATTTGTCCCTAGATCTAGGGATTTTAGAACCATTCGAGGGACAAAGGGATTTTTTCTGATATTTTATATAATCTAGGGACAAATGAGGAAACAATTTTAAATTGTTAAATCAATTATCCATACTATACCTTTTATGTGAGATATAATTTTATTTTTATATTAAACAAATAACAAAGTACTTGCATAAAATTTTGTGAGCGACCTCTACTGGTACAACTACTAACTTGCATTCCAGTGCAGAACCAACATTCAGTCAAGTTACTAATTATCACTCACTGAGATTTATGTAGGGTAGAGTGTTTTTTCATTTTCAGGGAACAGAGTGGGAGGGTCACCTGGACACTGTCTAATACTGTTTCAGTGGCGTTCTGAATATATATAAATATTTTTAAGGTTGCTTTATCTACATAATAATAAGAATAAAATGAGCATCTCTGAAATTTATAGTGTCCATAATAATTTATAGGAAACAAAAACGAAATTATCGGATGAAAAAAGATAAAACAATAATATAATTTTGGATAGTTGAAGACGGTTAAATAGAAAAAAATTATTTATTGAGGGGCAAGCCAAAACTGAGGGATTATACTGGGATTGAAGTCGTTCGGTAGTTTTTTTATTAAAATAGATTGAACGTTTTGTATAATACATATAATAAAATGTAAAATAAATTGTTCTCAACTAAAAATGAAAGTTTAATTTTACATATATATATAAAGATATATTCCGTAAATAATTTTAGTTTAGACTTTAAAGGGTAAACAATGCAATAATAATGACGAAAGGGTGACCATCAATTTTGGAAAGTCATAAAACCAAAACGGGACTTTTTAAAGATGGCTTGAAAGTTCAATTATAGTGAAAAACTATTGTTTGAATATTGCCTCATTCTAGTGCCATCGTGGAAAGGGTATTCTCGCAAATAAATTTAAATAAAACTAAAATTCGTAACAAAAGTCCCACGGAAACATTCTTACACACAGAACATTTGTTAAAAAAAGAAAGTTGTTATTATGAAATTGGAAACAATTATTAATAAAAATTAACAGTCAAATTTACACCAAAAAATAATTGTTAATTTTTCATTTAAGTACAGGATGTATTTTAATTGTTTTTTACTATTGTATTTTGTATTGTTTGAATATTGCTTGTAGTAAAAAATATATTATGAAACTTATTTTTATGCGACCCACTTATCTTCAGTGTATTTTGAGTTGCCTTCCTACCAGCTAGGGATTTCTAGGGATTTTTGATGAGCTTGTCTAGGGATTTATTAAAATTTCATCTGGCAACCCAGATTCCCATCACGGTATGAACGTCTCTATAACCACATTATGGTTGTGTAAATAATCAGTGTTCAATAAACTATTCACATTATTTTGATAATATCTAATCTAAGATACAATAAACTGAGAAGAAACTCATTGATTAATGGCGATCATATAGAAATTAAATCACGGCGTGTTTGACTATTTTGCAGTAAATAAGACCGCAGATTATTACGAATTTATCTATGTTATACATATACATATACTGTTGATAATAAAAAAAATTTCATACTCAACAACACAATGATAATAACTTACCTAACAAAAATTTACGACATTGCAAAACACACCGGCAACAAAACACACTCCACCTTTAAGACTTTTACACTGAAACTGGCGGTTAGCAACTGCAGTTTAGGTAGATGGATGACGCTATCCCCTCGATTAAATCGCTGATCACGCGAGACCACACGTCTAGAAAGTTCGAAATCGTCTCACAGTTGATAGAGTAGATACGGTTGTCGCACTACGAAAGGAAACATGTGACGTCACATGTTACTCGGCCAGATTCCATGCAAACATTATGAAATATATAGTTCCATCCAACAAAATTCCTTATTATAATTTTGTTTTGATAAAATCTGTTTAAGAATGATTATTTCAATAAATTAATATTTATTTACTGTACAAGGTGGTGAAGTCATGTTTTATCTACGACCTCGTGAGCTAATTCCGCTTGTGGATAAAGGGACTTTACGACCGCGTGCAGTACACGATTTTTTCCAATACTAGCTTTTAAAACGATTTTCAATTTATTTTATTTTTCCAATTTTCTAATAAGTTAAGTATTACATTACTTATTCATACAATTGTTTTTGGTTATTTGCTGTTGCTTGCTATAGGTCCTCGATAGTAACCACTTTACCGTTACTCGATGATAAAGTGCTACTTTACCATCGATATTAATATTATATATTAAAGCTTGATATCTTTATTCTGTTTCGAGTTGACTGTAAGAGATTGTTGTGTACTCGCGGCAACGCTGTCACCTGGGCTGCTTTTTCAGGGAGAAGGACCGTAATTCGAATTTTCAGATGATGATAACAATAAACACTAATTTCTTGTTTATTCTATTCTAAATAATTTTTCACAATAATAATAATAATTATTATTATTATTGTGAAGGCAATCGAACTGTGCGACTATAATTAGACAACAGGCGATTGATTATATGACGAATGATTTCTGACGATTCATTTGCATTTGCAGTTGATCTGCTTTTATAACCCACGGTGGACGCGCCTGGTATCTTCCAGAAGTGTTGATTGTTATTGTTTATCTTAAATCGATATTCGTAATGTTTATTTACTTTAATTAACAAAAAAATCGAATTCTTCTTCAGAAAATTAATTTTCCTTCTCTCTGTTATTCCCGTTTATTTTTAAAGTAATGTGAAAATAATTCCTCAATAGATTAACTATCATCTCAACCAACATGTTTTTTCCTACAAACTAACATCCTCCACAATTAAAACAAAAACAGATGACTGCATATTTTCTCGGTTATTTTTTATTTTTTGGGTACATTTCCCAGATTTTTGTCAACTGGAGTATCCCTGAGCAACTATGTTACTAGGGCGTTGATTTTTCCGGTATAATTTTTCAAAAACTCATTGGACGGCAACAACCGGCCACTATGTTAAAGTCCATTGGAATACATGTATTCATTCTTGGCACCTACCAGTAATAGGCATTTGTTGTGTCTGTACCCTATAAAATCTGACGGTCGGCTTTCGGACTATATCACAAATAAACATATACAATAGTTTGCGATTTTAGCACATTCTTTATGAATAGCCAACAACCTTGAGTGGCAAATGTTTACATTTTTATTTGTTTTGAAAACGGAAAATATAGACCAGGCATGTGCAAGTTGTGCAGGGCTGCCAGATTGGGCGATTTATCGCCAATTGGGCTACAAAAAATTCTCTTTTGCGATTAAAAATTTGGATTGGCGACAGGCTACTAATTTGGGCTACATTTTATTCAAAATAGCGATTTTTGGGCGACGGTGCAATTTTTCGTTTTACAAAGTTGTATTTTGTATTTCTATAAGAATATTATACAACTTTATCGAATGTTACAATGTTTATTTGTAAATGCATGCAAAATAAAAAATTGATTGACCCACCACTGGACGGCCCATCATTCGACGTACTGGACGCGAGTGCAACTGGATTCCACCAGGGTTTCCTTTCAAACGTCTATGAAAAACGGCGGCGTATTATATTAAATTAACAAGAAGGTGGATTAATATCACACTTGATACCGCGAATAGACAAGATTAGAGGAACACTGCACAATACCAAACACAAAAATACAACAAATACATATAATACATATAAATGTATTTATTTGGAACATAACAAAACAATATATTATATACAGGCTGAGTCATGTAACATGTAAAACTTGTAAGGTATACTCCGTCCAAAAATTAAGTATAAAATTTCAAATGACAGCAACGTAAACTAACCTTCGCAAAAATAATCCCTCTATTAAAGCCCCAAAATTAAAATTCTCCTTTATTGTATTAATCTGAAAATCGATTTAAAAGGAATTTTAGAATCTCTAACAAAATATAAATTATCGAATTTCAGAGTTAATATTGAAAAATCAGTAGCAAAATATGTTAACAAACACGTAGGATTTTATTCCAACAGTAGTACCACAATATAATATAATTTTTAGTTCAATTAAACATGGAACAGTTAGGAACTTTTCAGATGTTAGGTTGCACATAACCTATCATTTGTTATTTGAAATTTTATAATTAATTTTTGAACGGAGTTTAACTATATGTTATTTGTGGATAAATCTGAAAAAAAAACTTCAAAAATCTTAAACACAATGCCTAAGCTTACTTTGGAAAGTAAAAGTGCCCATGTGGCTAATTTGGAAATATGATAAAATGAAAGTAAAGTTTGGAATTATTATGAAACCGTATATTAAATTTTCTACAAAATCTTTGCAATGTCGAGGAAACAAACTCGAGCATGCGCAATAGACGATCGGCCACTTTGGGCGACTTTTAGTTGACAGAGCGGCGATATTCTATCAGTAAGGACCTGGCAGCCCTGAAGTTGTGCAACGTTCGGTCCGGCCCGCAGGCCGGATCCGGCCCACTATGTGACTTTTTCCGGCCCTTGTAACCATTTTCAAATGTTATTGTGTTATTATTCATCATATATCATATATAGAATCCGGCCCGCGATATGGTGTGATATTTGCTTACTGGCCCGAGGTCTTGGCCATGTTGCACATGTCGGATGTAGACTTTGAAATTAATTCTTATTCAAATTCTATTGGTTTCGAAAAACTAAACAAAAATCGTTAGAGCCGCTTTCGAGAACATGATTAGAAATATTAAATTAATTATTTATTACAGTAATTATTGAATCAAGAGCGTTATAGGCAAATAACGCCCGTGATGCATTCATGCCAGAAGTAAAAGCAATTTAAATTTATTTTTGTTTTTTTTTTATTTTTCTTCATCTGAAAAATTGAGGTTATGATCACATTTTGGTCAAGTAAACAATTATTATTTGCTTATTAATGCGATCGTTTTGATATCTATTAATGGTTCAATAATATATACGTATGACATAAATTTAATTAATAATTTAAGTAATATTGATTTTAAAATCAAATGTCAAATGTGATTTGACCAATCACAGTCAAGCCCACATGGCTACATGGACCTCTGTAAGCCTCCATGTAGCGCAGAAAGCATTTTCGCTATGAACACTCCCATTAGAAAACATGGTTTTGCTCTGATATCGAGGTATCGGTTGTATTTGGGAACTTGGGGGACACCATAGAAAAGGTAAAAAATGAAAAAATGACTTGATACAACTAATATGACCATATACGACTAAAAGAATGTACAGTACATAAAAGTATGTATACATTGTTGTCGCCACCGCCGTCGAATTACCTTCGCCGCCTCTACTGTTACTAGCTAATTGGGGGCGGCGCAAGCAATTTCACAGCGGCGGTAATGGTGAGGTATACATACTTTTAAACATATTTTGGTCCTATTTATTCATGTTAGTTATAATAAGTTATATATAACTTTTTATAACTAATTTTTTTTTGCTTTTCATACGATGTACCCCAAGTTCCCAAAAACAACCGTGAAGCTAAAGATGTTAGCCAACAAACGACGGAAAACTGGTTAAAAGAGCAGCGGCCTAAAATTAGCAAAGGCTTTCATGACGATTATATTTTTAATGGCGATGAAACAGGATTATTGTTTAATATGAGTCCTACTGGAACACTTAAATTCAAAAATGAGAAATGCGTTGGAGGAAGGTTGTCAAAACAAAGATCTTCTTGTTATCGAAAAATCTAAGAACCTAAGGTGTTTTAAAAACATTAATAAGATCCCTCTTAAGTACACCGCGAACAAGAATGCCTGGAAGACAGCGGACATTTTCGAAAAAGAGTTGGGAAACCGGGATGAGAAGCTTTAGAAAAAGAATCGTAAAATTATTCTCCCCCTTGATAATTTTAGGGCCCATCCTCGATTAGACGGACTTAAGTCGATCAAATTGGAATTTCTTCATGCTAATCCAACGAGCAGCTTGCAACCAATAGACCAGGGTGTAATAAGAAGCTTGAAAGCTCGGTATAGGAAATTTCATTTAATTATGATAACAAAAAGCAAGCGATCATTATATAATCTGTACTTCAATATTTTTTTTATTACAGGAAAGACTTGTATTACGACTAATAGAAAACTAAGATGACAATCAAAAACTGGATTTTAATTCGATAAATATTCTGGACGCAACACTTCAAGAAAGCCTTGGAAATCTGTAACATAATCCACAATCAAAATCAGTTTTGGACATACTGGTTTTAATGTTCACCATTTCAGTGCAGAGAACGCAATTCCTTTGATTGAATTGATGGACAATGGCAATTTATTAAGGCAACCAGAGATAAACTCTTATGTAAGGTTCGAAGAAAACCCACATACGACTGATATTATGTCGGATAATGATATTATTCAAAAGGTCACAGAAAAAGAGCAGGAATCTGAACAAGAACAAGAAGCCTTCCATCCGCCGCCATAAACAAAAAAATCTTTGATAAATGTACGCGAGTTAATCGCATATTATCAATGTCGCGACAGTCAAACAGTCTTGGATAATTTATACGCAATTGAAGAAGATTTTAGTATTGTACGGTCAGACAAAGAAGTCCAAGATATTGTGGCTAACATTGATTTTGAAGAAGAATTAGACCGATTTCAAGACAGTGGTGATAGTGATATAGATAAAAACTATATAGAATCATCTAGCGACTATGATTCTTCAAGTGAAATTGAAGATACTGCATTGGCACAAATTTTGGATGATGTGTTTACTTCTGAAGATGAAGAATTCAATAGCGAAAATGAAAAGGAAAACGAAGTTCCGAATACTAATTTAGGAGTTGCGTTTGACTGGACTAGAAAAACTGAAAATTTTATACCGAAACATAATATTCCACAAGAAAAACAAACAATTGTACTGTGTAACATAACAAACAAGTCTTCAGAAATGGATGTTGTGTTAAAATTACTTCCTAAAAGCTTATTTGTATGGATTGCCCAACGATTAAAAATTGTAGAAGAAACATCTAGGAAAAATATTCAAAAGACATCGAGTGCAGAAATAATTATCGTGCTTGGTTGTTCTCTCATAATGAGTTACGATCGTTTACTAGCCTATCACATGTATTGGTCCAAAAGAACATCTTTAGATAATGATGAAATTAAAAGTGCCATATCTAGTGATAGATGTCAGTTACTTCTATCAAAACTGTACTTCAATAACCCCGAAAAACCAAAAGACGCTTCCAAGGAGTATTACATAGAAGAAGTATTATCCTGCCTAAAAAAACTTTTTTGTCTGCCAGAAGTGATAGTACGTATCAGTCAATTGACGAGACGTTGACAAAATTCAAAGGAAGATCATCAATGAAACAATATGTTCATCTAAAACCAATCAAACGAGGTATAAAACTATGGACAAGATGTGATTCAAAAACTGTCCCGATTCAATTATGTTTTATAATGAATTTATGGGAGACGTTGATCACGCCGATCAAATGATATCACAGTATGATTCGGATCGAAAACGCTCCAAATGGTGGCAAAAGGTTTTCTACAATCTATTAATGACTGCAATATATAATGCGTATATAATATACAATGAAACAAATTCGGATGATTATCAAAACGGCTCTACAAGGTCAAGCCACTGACCGACGCGCACGCCAAATTTGGGGTGTCAAAATTTTGAGGACGATTTCCTCGAGTAGCCATTATTGCTGTATAGCTTTACAGGTGTGATCGGATATAATCGACACATTTTGTGAATTTTGAGTTTTCCTAGAGTAAATTAAAGTCATCTGTGCTTTATTTCTTTCGTAATTGTGAGTATTTTTATTGCATTCTCCCATTTAAGGAATATTTTTGCCCATTTTCTATTATTTTTGTAGAATTGATTTCACCGTTGAAAATCCACGCCACATGAGGATATTCCATTTCTTCTGTACGGTTGATTCTTTTTTGAGAGCCCTTTAATATCCATTAAAGGTGAGGTAACTAGATCTAATTATTGGGATTTTACTAATTATACTCGCATTTAGGGTTTTACTAGCATATGTATCATTGCATGGTATTTTCCTTATGGTTCATTTCCTGATATAGTAAATTTTCTTATTTATGGTTCTTCTTTAATTTCACTTTGTTGGTTTATTGGTTTGCCGTTTGCTTCTTACGAACGACTTTCGCTAAGGATATTGTTTGATGGTATCATTCTTATATGGTGAATGCTCGCGAAGATTTACCGTCATTGTATGGTGTATTTAGTATAGTACTAGAGAATTCTGGTATTGCTTCAAATAATTTGGTTATTATTGGTATTTGTTTGGTGTATATGACACACCGTGTTTTCTCGTTATCATCTTATTAATCAACGGAATCCATTTTGGTTTCTGGTGACAACTAACTGCCATCTTGGATACATTGCAGTCACCAGACAGCTAAGTCAAATTGTTGTTTTTCTTTTCTTGCTGATGTGTTATGGTCGTGAATTAAGTAATAAAAGATTTGCATTTTGCCGAAATTCACGATTATATCACGTCTGTACAATATGTACGCGCTACGATTTGAATTGTTATTTATCTGACTGAATTTAGTTGATTCAATTATTCTCGACCAACTTTATAATATTCTCCGATGCTACTGTTATTTTTTTTATTACTTAAGTAGTTCATATGCCGAGAGGCATAAGATTCCTTATATTTTTTTTGTAGATATTGTTAAGGGTAGAATTATAATTAGATTCAAATTGTTATAATTAGAAATAAATATTTGGTTTCAAGGGTATTTGTAAAGTGTTTGCAACTCATACACACACACACACACACACACACACATTCGAAGTTTTGTCAGTTTCGTAGCTCTGACACAAATTAAAAAAAAGGCTACGACGTGGCGCCCATTCTTTTGTTTTCCCCCCAGTTGTATCGTCCAAATCGAACTTGCCATCTACCCGTCCCACGACCGCTCCCGAAAACTCACTGAGCTCCGAACTGTGTAACCAAACCCTCATTCCTCCCATTTCAACACCACCATTCAATTATTTAAAAATAAAATTAATAAAATAATTATTGTGTGGTTATATACCAGTAGCAGAAAATATGATAGCCATTGGCAAATCACAGCTGGATAAGAAGAAAATAATGAATAGAGGACGTCCCTTAAATAGAACCAAATTCATGGATCATGTTGGCGATCATGTGCCTATTCTGGGAACTTCAAAAAAAGAGGACAAAGATCACTTGCCAAATGTGCATAGTAGCCCTCTGCAATGATTGTTTTGCTATGTATCATTCTTGATTACCTTGTATATATGCAATAAAGAAGAAATGTTGAATTACAATGATGCTTTTCTTTTATTTTTTTATTTTTAGTGCAACATATTATTTATATGCTCCACTATTTTACTATCATAAAATACTTTTGGGACACATACGACCCACTCACCAATACTATTGGGACAATATGTCTCAATTATTAGTTTGCAATAATCAATAAATAATATGATCATTTATTTAAATATTTGTTTTTCCCGTTAAACTAAATTAGCAATAAATATTTTGTGCTATAAACATTACGTGAATTATTAAAATAAAAAAATCGTATTGAAAGGGTTAAGGTATGTATATAAATGTCGGCTTATTTTAAAAATAAAATTAAAATATAATACATAAAGAATATTTACATAGTTTTGAAGTGAAAACTTCTTTAGGCGCGTTAGAAAATTTTTCGGTAGGGCAAAATAATGTAGATTCGCGTCAGCAACACCGAAAATAACTTTTGATAAGCAGGTACCCGTCCACATAGCTGGCCGCGTTTGGAAATAAGTTTTGATAATTTAGCAATTTTTTTTCAAAATTTAACTAACAGATTCTAACCTCACTTTCTTTGACGTTTCACAATTAAATTTATATTCTGCCAGATTATGATTTGATTAATAGAATTAATATTGTTAATTTTATGAATAAAATCCAACGAACGGGCGAGACGAAGTCTGCCGAGTCCGCTAGTACATTGTATATACCCGATTGTATGTGTGTGTCGGAGGCTCGGAGTGCCGATAGATGTGAAAATCAGATTAATGTCAATAATTTTAATACAAAAACTATGTTTGAAATTTCACTTCTGTCGCAGTCCTCATGACTGCCTTTCTTTTTATCAAATAAACATTATCAACAAACAAACGTTGCTTGTGTCCCAATAACATTGAAAATGAGAGATACTACTAACATTTCTTAACATTAAACGTAAACTTGGTTATAACATAAACTCGGTTATAACGTAGCATTTCTTGCGGTCCCATCGATTACTCTATAATCGAGTTCGACTTATTATTTAAAATTTCTAATTGTCCTATAAATCAGTTCACGGCTGTAATATTCTTGAGGAACTTGTCCGTCCCATCCCAATTTTATCCTCCAAAATGCTTGCATAATTGGTTTTGCTTTTACTATTACTGGACCTATTAAATGCAAAGGATCGTAAATTTTGGCGATAGTTGATAAGATCTTTCGATTTGTTACTTTGATTTTCTAAATTGAACTCATAATGGAAAGTATCCAAATCAGGCCTAACTTTTTAGTATCACCGTTTTTTTCAAAGATAAAAAGATCTGAATGTGTTTCCGGCTGGTTGAGATTTAGCAACAATTCCGTCCTATTTGATGCAAATTTTAATAATGGAAAACAAGCGCTTTTCAAAAATACCATTAATTCATCCCTAATTTTTGTCGTATCCTTCAAAGAATTTGCGCCAGTAGATAGAATATTTGAAGCTTCCGGGTAAGTGTGTTCCGAGTCATTAGCTAATTTCTTCAAACATTTTACTGCCAAATAAGGTGCGCAAGATAAAGCGTACGTACTTGTATTTAATTGATACGTTTTGAACTCTTCGTGTGGATTGTCTCTCCAGACGATATTTTGATAAATGCGGACTTCTGGGGCAACTAGAGTTTGTCTATACGTGTTGCTTATATCAGCCGTAAATTTGACCACAAACCTACCTTGAGGGGTCCGAGTAACGGTTTCGGCAAAGTATTTATCGCATTGGATGTCTTCCAAGGATTACATTTTCGCTCGTTTTTTTTATTGGATATTCTTCAATTATCCATCCCAAACACGTTTCTTGCAAGTGAGGATGAAGCCCCTTTGATTTTATTTGTCTATTTAATATACTGTTCTAAAAGATTTGTGCCCGAAATAAAACATCTATTTCTTGAGAAATGTGAAAATTGGGGTCTGTCAGGTCTAAATTCCATAGAATCGTTATTTGTTCTAAATTCACAGATACAGATGGGAAATTGAACTTAATTTTTGCTATTTTATTAGCTTTACTCTGCATGTTGTTTATACCGGTACCATTTAAATGTTTTGTATTTGTGTTGTAATTCTAATTTCTCTTGTAATGATCTAGTTATGAAGTTTAACTGCAATCCTTGGTCAATAGAGAGATGGAAATATAAGACGCTCGAAAGTACAGTCTGTGACAGAATTATGTTCTACGAATTGTGGGATATAATTATTTAGAAAAAAAATAATGTATTTATAGATCAGTTATATCATACTTATAAAATTTTACATAACTAATAAAAAAACAATGAAATAAAATTAGTAATTATAGAATGGTAAAAAATATAAAATTGAATTAATCAGATAAACACAAAAATTAATTTCATAACAAATGTTTTTTTTTAATAATAATTCGACACCTGACATATCACTACCATCACTGTCACTGTCAGAATTCATATCACTTTCAACATCTGAAGTGTCACTTTCGTTGTATTTTAATTCGGTGATTATTTCGTCCATAACTGAATCTAAGGCAAAATCTTTGTCCTTGTAAAACAACTCGACGCTCTTGACATGTTCATATCGTGATTTCCACACATTCACTGTAAAAGATCTGAAAAATTGATCACCTAAGGTTTGCACATTTAAAAATTAAAGTCCACATTGCGATCAGCAACATAATGTTTCAAAGCAGCCCAAACAAGCTCAATAGGATTTAAATCCGGTTGGTGTGGTGGTAATCGCAACACTTCGTGACCATATTTGTTGAAAATTTGATCGATCTCATATTTTGTATAATTTGGTTTATTCGGTTTAATTAGGCTGTATAACTCTACCTTCAGCATGTCATCAGTAAAAGCTATTTTATATTGTCTTAACCATTCCTTCATCGCATTTTTTCTCCAACTGAAATTTGGACACTTGTCAACTTGTACGTTATGATACGGTGCATTATCAATCACAACAACACTATTTGTCGATAAATTAGGAATAAGTTTTTCCTGGACCCATTTTTTATAATGGTCGTAGTTCATCTCTCTATGGAAATCTAGCGCTTTGCTCGTTGAGACAAAACTTAAATAAGCGTTAGGCACAAAACCATCTTCCCCGCCTGCATGAACTATAATTAGACGCTGTCCCTTTGATGATGGCTTGCGAATACATTCATTGGTACTGTCGCTCCATGATTTTTCGTGGGTGTGCGACGCATGAATATAAGCCTCGCCCATACAGACAATAGGTCGTTTTTTAAATTTAAATTCATTTATTTTTTTCAAAAATACTGCCCTTTTGTATTGGATGTCATGCTTTTCAATTAAAAGCCGACGATTTGTTTTGGTTTTTCGCCAACTAGAACCTATTTTTCTAATCATTTTCCTGACGCTTTCTCTTGAGCCACTATAATTATTGTTGTCCTTTAATTATTTATGTATGCGGTTCAAAGTAAGAACTTTTTTATCATTAACACTGAGGTTGATTATGTGCTGCCTGAGTTAATTTTGTATATTATCTACACTTGTTTTGGGACAGGATGGTTTCCTTTTCTTGTTGGGTGTAGAAAATGATGAGCACTGACCATCTTCAATTTGTCTCATTTCGTTTTGCACATTTTGAATAGTGCGAAGACTCACACCGGTGGCCATTGCTACACGTTCTTGTACTTTTTAAAAATCTTTCAATGGTTGATTCGCTTCACCTTCGCGGCGCATAAAATAAATCACATTTGCCAAAATTTTACGACTGTGGCTACACAACACTTTATTTTTTAATTTCGAAACAAACTCCATCTTACACGTTTGGTGTACTAGTTGGTATTAACGCTTAAATTTGAAATTTGCAAATTGGGAAAGTTGTCTTTCTACTCAAAAAGAGAAACTATGGGGATGGGTGTAATAGTATTATCACAAATAAAACGAATGCCGAACATTTTTCAGGAATCTTTAAATATTAAGATAATATTAGTTTCCAATAACAATAGAGTATACAAATACAAGGGGTATTCTAACAATATTGGCAAGGGATACCGAAAGCCGATTCTTAAGAAAATGACGAATATTGTCTTATCGTAAATTACTACAGTGCAACCTTTTTTATTCCTCAGTTTTATTATCTGTTTGTAATTTTATCTATTATATTTTTCTTAATAGAAAAGGTACTAATAAAATCATATCATTTACATCATAAATCCTGCTGAGGTTACACATAGTCAATTGCTTGGTTTTTTTTTCATTTTAGAGAGTTTATCCTATATAAAAATCCACTGAATATAGGAATAAAATTCTACCAAAGCTAATTTTAATTAATTTTAATAACATTAAAAAAACAATCCAAAAATTTACTCTTGTTTATAATTATAATTGTTTCCATAGACATTAAGTGGTTTATTTATCTATAATAATTTAAGGGGATTGCTGTAGACGATATCAATCGTACGGGAATTACAGTCATACTTTTGCTGTTGAATGTACTTTAGTCACGTGCATCAAATTTTTCTGCCACGCAACTAGGGGCGGGACTATTTCACCCGCAATCCTAGATTTGACAAGCTGTATCTGCTTTGGTAATGTCACCAGGGACGACCCGAGACCACAGCAAACCGGCAGCTGCCTGGAGCGGCATAATTTCAAACAAATACTAAAAAAAACAAATCCTGATACATATGGGATAGGTGTACTGTACTGTTCTATAACTATTTAGAACTGATACTAAATATGAAAGATTTGATCCATTTTGGAAAATGTCGTTTTTGGAGGAGTTATTTACTGGTTGAAGGTGGAAAAGTTTCAGATTGAGAGATAAACAATCGATTAATTCTAAGTCATTTTAGATCGTAAAAGGGGTTCAGTTTTTGGAAAACTCTGTCAAAATGTAAGAACAATTACCTTAATTTTAAACAATTGATTTTTTTAAGTTTCAAACTGGTTCATTGACCCTAGTTCCCTTATTTATATTGTGCCCTTTATTTGAGTTGCCGTATTTTTATTTATAAAAGACCTTTTATTTATTTATCACCTTTTTTGCTATTGCAACGATTAGAGTACTATACGTTTTCCATAAGAACTGAACAAAGGACACTTGTTGTTGTTCAATTTGGTTCAGTTTTGTTCTCGTCTTTGTTTCAAGAAATTGTGATTTTTTTTGGTAATTCATAATTAATTGTGTATAATGCTGGTGTTAGTGTAAGCGCTATTGCCTTTCGTATGAAAATAGACATCCCACGCTAAACGGCCCTCTAGTTTTGTTACAGTTATACAGTTATCATCTAAAACCAAATCGTGAGTCTGTTTCTTTTTTTTAATGGCGCCTCACTCGAAAAGGTCGATTTTTTAGTTGCATTGAATCGTTTTATAACACCCTTCGATGGGTCACCAGATGTTTTCTTTTATTACGAATTTTCTAAAATTCGACAAAAAATTATCGCAATTATTTTGTTTTAATTTTTGAACGCGAATGACGTAATGCAAATGATCTGTTTTTCAATCAGATAAAATTTAAGTAAAGTCTGTTTTTTCAAAATTTATGGATCTTTATATTATATAGAGTTCAGTGAAAAATACCAAGAATCGGCATACGTGCTGTGACCAATTCTAACTATGAGAAAGTCAAAAAATGGTTTATAGCTTGGTCTGCTTATTTATATACTTGGTATATAAGCTACACAATATTTATTGAGATTTATTTCTTTTTAACAACCAATGAGTTTGTAGTATGTGGAGTTTGAAAATTATTTTAACTACAACCACTATTAAAAATGACGTTTATAGCACAGTTTACACGAGTTAAAAATTGAACTTTATAACACTGAGTGTTATAAATGACAGATCAGTTTTATAAAATAGATATATAGATATATTTGTTAAAATTAAAATGAACAACGATATGCATTTATCATGACAAATTATAATTCTGTTCTGTCAAATAGCAAATGTCAAATATAAATTCAAGACCTTCTCCTTAAGAAATCTGTTGATTTTGGAAGATTTGTACTGTGGTTGTAGATAAAATATTGTATCATACACTTGTTAAAAGTGATTTTATTTTGCTCGTGGGGTTGCTCCACTCGCCTCCGGCTCGTTTAGCTACCCACTCGCAAAATAAAATAACACTTTTAACACTTGTATCATAAATAACTGTTACTATACAACTACAGTGCTACTATACTAGCGGCTGATGTTGGCGATCACATCCCAAGATTTCGATCTTAAGCTGGTGAGACATCCGTAAATCGAGTTTCTTGACATAACCAAGCATTTTAATTTCTTTTTCTGCGCATGTATGCGATACATTGAGCTTCTCTGCAATATCACGTAATGTGCTATGAACTCATTAGAGACGTTTCTCAGAATTTTTTCAAATTTTTTTACCCTCCCAAAAAAAGTTTTAAATTTTTCAAGCCGTAACTTCATCAAAACTTGACGTATCGGGACGTTTTTTTTTCAAAATCTTCATTTCTAAATGTACTTTTTAGAAAAAAAAAATAAAAATGATCCGAAGTTATCTTCAACGTTTATTTTCAGATTTTCGGAAAAAACGCAAATTTCTCGATGAATACATTCTTTAATTTCTTTCTTCTTTTTTTTATATCAAAGTTTGACATTTTCTACATATCCTCTGAAATTTTTAGAAGGGTATTTTTTCGATTTCTATTTTTTCTAACATGAAAAAAAATGTTTTCCTCCACTTGAAGGACAAATTTTGTTTTTTCACCTTATTTCGCTTAAGACCTTTCTAAAAATTTTTTAGTATGTAGAGTGAACTTCAAAATTGAAAAAATAATAGTAATAATATTTAAAAATGTTAATCATCGGAAAACTTTCCAGTAATTTAGAAAAATTAAAAAAAAATAAATAAAAGACGAGTCAGTATATTTTTTTTTCAAAAACTAAATTCAAAAACAAAAATAATAAAAAAAATGTTGTTATTTGATCGATTTTTGAGGAAACTAGAGCTATTTGAAGAAATTGAAGAAAAGTACATTTAAAAATGAAGATTTTGAAAATAAAACGTCCCGATACGTCAAGTTTTGAAAAAGTTACGGCTATTTAAAGAATAAAGAGCCATTTTTTTGAAAAATTTATAACTTCTTTTTGAGTAGGTAAAAAAATTTGAGAAAATTCTGAGGAACGTCTCTAATGAGGTACAAAATGGTGGCAAATTTTCAGTCAAATCGAAAGGGGTCTGGTTCAAAAGTGGTCGAATTGAAGTGGAATGCCCCATCTCCAGTCGGAGCCACTTAAATGCAAAACCGGCTTAAACGTTGCACTCCTTCGCGACCCATTATTTTTTCCTATACATGCCATGTATTTTTGCCCGCTTAATTGTAACCCGCTTAGGAGCAAAAACCGCATAATTATACCGCTAACTTATCTAGAAATACCCACATAAATGCAATTTGTTTGCAAACAAACTTTTTTTACTGCTAACGTTTACAAAAGAATTGTTTATTAAAATATACATTCTGAACGAAGAAATCTGGAGACAAAAGTCAGCAAATTTACTTTAAATACACAATATACAATTAACGTTCGACGTTATAAGGTGTTTTTATAATCGGATATCAGGATGAGTTTTGAAAATTATAATTTCGCAACGGATCCAATTGAAGAAATAGAGAACCAAATATTATCACAAAATAAAAATTTAATTCAAAAGAAGATTTTTGATTTAAAAAAAAATAGTAATATTGAAATACATTGTTTTTCATTAATCTGTACTACTGATTTTTCTATGTTTGTGTTTCTCTGTATTTTTCTCAAAAAATAGTTTTAGAGCCCCCGCGCACTGGCAACTTTAATCACCAGCTAAACAGTTTACTCACCCATGAGCTGTCGACCACCGCGCTGGCGACTAAATAGTTGCCTCTCAGCTCGGTCTACAATGGATATCGTGGAAGCCACCTGTAGGCAAAGGATCAAAACGTTTTGGGTACATCCAATAATTAGTTCCCGACTTCTTGACGGGCAATTTTATAAGCTCTTCGACAGATTGAAAGAACATCCAAACAAGTTCTTTAATCATTTTAGAATGAGCATAGAATGAACTCTTCGCAGGCCTCCAACCATATTATTTCTATTTTTATTTTTATCAGCATACTCCTTTAGATGCGTATTATACAACGCTGGCTGTTTCTCTATTACCAAAATAAACCTTTCAAGATATACCGTCGTCATTGCTTTGAAAAATAGGAAGTGCACATGAACCCATGTGGTTCATTTCTGCCGGCAACTGTTTAGTCACCCTTGGTATAGGTCTAGACGCAATTATTTACTCACGGCAACTTAAAAGTCGCCCGTGCGCGGGGCCGCATTCAATACCGTGTACCTCATTGCAATTTCCTTAAAGCAATCAAATAGTTGCTTTGACAAAGATGCCAGTGCGCGGGGGCCCTTAATGTGCATATGTTATAATGTCTTGATTCTCGCGAACCTCGTTTAATTGCAAAATTATGAAGAAGTTTACTGACAATAAATGAAGCACACTACCCTTTATTTGATGTACTTGAACGGAGGTTCCAATCCCAAAGGGCTGTTTTGTGCTGCCTACTTCAACGAAGGTTCCCGGTTTGTTGGATGATTTCTCATATTGATTCCAAACTTGACTGGTTAATCGATCCGGCTCGAAGGACCAAAAATATGTTTGTGATATCGAAGGACCAAAATATGTTGTGATATTGAAGGACCAGATGAAATTTTGTCTACTTTGATTTTTCTTGTTTTTTATTATTTACTATATTATAACTACAGCAACTTTACAAATGTTTTGTGACGACAATATGACAACAACAATATAACAACAACAACCCCGTTTTGTCCTGCCTTACTATAAATACTAGTAGTCTTCACCCCCACTATCCAGCCCCTACCCGCGATTGGGGTAGTTCAGTGCCGGAGTGGTCATTCACTGTTTCTTCAATTTACGATCAAATCCAAAATCGGTTAGACTGATCTTGAAAGGCATCATAAAAAAGCCAACAGTACAAATGTACTTTCCAAGAAAGGAGTGCTTTAGTACACCGTTTTTTATAAGTGATGCCAAGCGACGGATTTATATTATTGCGAAAATTTCTCCATTTCTAAAATAATCAACTTTTCGATCTAAGAACGCTAAGAACCAAGTTGACTAAAATCAAAACTGTTTTGGATAATATTGTAAAATAGTCTAAGCAGGTCTATGTTTATGTATTCCGCTACTTTATTTTGAGTGATTATAAGAATTACAGAATCAGGCAACGACATTTTATTAACTATTTTAATGATAATGTATTAATTGTTTTATGATAATGTGTTTGAGTGTAACGAGATGATATATTAATTGAATGATTACTGTTTTACCGCGATGTTCGACTCACGAACTAATGGCGCTTAAATGCATTTATACCGGAAGTAAAAATATCTTGCAAAAGTCACATCATACACTCACGTGTCCCATTGTTGTTGTGAATGTTGATTTTTAGTTTTATATAGAAGATAAGAACCTAGAAAAACTATGCAAAGCCAAAATTATCAATTTTGCTAGCACTGGAAAAAATGCACCTACCAGGGCAGGAAATTTGAAAAGACATTTGCAGCGTTTCCATCCTAAAACATATGAGGAGGTAAATAAACTAGTAGACGCAGTATTTCAAATTCAAATCATAGTCAAGAATATACAACAAAACAAAGCAAAATTATCCAACTTCTACACATCTAACAAAGTTACTATAACTATCACGCAAAAAAAAATTTGAAGAACTTTTAATCGAGATGGTGGTACAAGATAATGTGCCTTTGAGTTTTTTTTTCATGACCAGCCTTTTTGGGGTTAAATAGTGAAATGGCCCAAAAACTTGGAGTTTAACTGGACAGAACTCATATCCGAAAATTGTTAACCGAAAAAGCTTTATCGATGAAAGAAGATCTTCGGAAACGTCTAAGTAATCAGTTTGTAAATTATTTTGGAATTAATGTACGATTTATTAACGAAAATAATAAAATGATTACGGAGACACTAGCAGTAAAAGACACATTATCTCACCATACAGGTGAGCATTTGCAGAAGATATTGCAAAAACTATTGAAAGTTTTATGTATTGTCACTGACAATGCTAAAAGTTACTAAAAAAATAAATCAAGAATCAGACAAGGAAGAACCAACGGAAGACAACTATAGAGAAGTAACAATGGAAAATGAACGATATCTGAAAGATATCTTAGAGGGCGGGTCCACCATATTCCAAATAGAACATATGCGATGTGCTGTGCATACATTGCAATTAGCTGTTAGAGACGGTTTGAATGATCTTCGGATAACTACTTTCATTGAAAAATTAAGAAAGGTAGCTAGTGCAGCTACAACCTCAAAAATATACGCTATTCTTGAAAGATGTGCTATTAAAAGAGTTGTATTAGATCAACTTACGCGGTGGGGTAGTACTTATTTGATGGTTAAATAGTTGCTTGAGTTAAAGAAATTCCTGAAAGATCTCGAAAATCAAAGCGTTTCACTCACTGAAAGCCAATGGGAACAAACAAAAACGTTAGAAAATGTCTTGTCATATCCTTATGCTGTTACCCTAAAACTACAAGCTGCAGATGTAACACCTGGAATTTTTTTCTTTCGGTGGAAAACTTTAATACACCAACTAAACAGAACGGGAGGATTTGTTGCTGATGCAATTATATCTTCGATAACAAAAAGAGAAATTCAGTTGTTACACAATAAAATTTTGTTGGCGGGTATTTATGTTCATCCAATGAGTCGAATTTTATTAAATAATGAACAAACAACTTCAGCAAGAGAAAAACTTCTTGAAATAGCAATTCGTTAAAAAAAAATTACAGATGCCTGAGGTTTGTGAATCCCAAAACGGAAATGTTGAAAATGAAAACTGTGACTCGGAATTATGACCACAAAATGATGATTCAGATTTCGAAACATATTTGGATAAACGATCGAAATCGAAGAAGAGACGTTTAACATCTTAATATATTGAACCCACAAATTTTAAGAAAAAAAAGTTTGAAGAAAAGTTTTTCAGTGAATTAAATGAAATTGAGGAATATGATCGGTTGTCAAAGTTAAATGTGGAAGTCATTCCAGGATTGTGACAGCAATGCCTTCAACACAAGTCAGTGTGGAAAGATTATTTTCAGCTCTCAAAATAATTAAAACAGATTTGAGGGCATCCATGAAAGATCTACTCGAAGGGATATTGTTTCTTAAACATACATACATAATTATTTAAATAAATTTTCAGCTGAGTTGAGTTGTCAAATTATTTTACTATACATACACACACCATAAAAAATATATCGTTAGAATACATTTGCTTAAACCGGAGTCGGAGTCGAAGTCAGTACAACTATCGGTGTCGGAGTCGACTATTTTTTTTACAGACTGCACAGCCCTAGTTTCAGCAACAATTTTGCGAAGCAATTTTACAATGTTTACCTGTCCAACTCATCTTTTTTCCTTTGTTTTACCCACACCTGGCAAGAAATAATTCTACAACCTTCCCGATTATTCTTGATGGACAGTTCAATTTGTATTCATCGAGCTAAAAAATTGTGCTTTTAACCGAGAAACTAAATACTAACGTTTCATCCTAGAAGCTTTAAAACATTTCGTCGTATTTATCACTTCACTGTTTTTCAGTATTTTTTTTATTTTAGACAGTTTTGTCACCGCAATCATACCATAAACTGTTTGTACAAGAAGTAAATGATGTTGAATTTTTAATATAATAGAAACTGAATTGACTAATGTAGAGGATCGGAATTTTGTCAACTAACATTACTGGATATTAAAAATTATCAATAATTGATCATTTTCGTTAACACAAGACAAATTAAACAAATTAATGTGAAGTATCAAATTTTTTATAAATCATTTTATTGTGAAAGAAACTTTCTTGATTAAAAATAAGAAAATGTACCTACCATAATTATAATAGAAATGCTTATAAACTATTTTTTTCTTTATTGTTATTATTCAGTTGTTTGAGACTTTGAAAATCTATTTTATCGTTTAGAATGGGAACTTCTTTACCCACATTTGTAGAGCATAAGCAAATGTTGGAATTGTCGGTTCCGTTTGAAATTTATGACCTTGTTTAGAATAGTGTGTATTCTAATTTCCCACCACCTTGTTTAAGGTTGGTTGCCAAGGCATTGTTTGTTGATGAGTTGGCTTGGCTCAACTAAGGTCATAAAAGGCGTAAACTCCCCCCACTTTTTCTCTTTACAAAGCGACCGTCTTGGTAGCAACACCGAGTTTTTTGTTTAACGATAGAAATTTTGTTTTGTAATTACATTTCAATCATCTGTAATCAGTTTAATAAAGGAAATAGTTGGTCAAACGAAAGAATTATTTTCCACCGTCCCACATTTTCGACATGGTCTTTCGAGCCGGATAATTGGAAGGTAATTTTTCCCGTGGATTGCAAAAATATTCGAAGCTTACGTTTTTGGAGCCTCATCGGCACACGGCCATTACGTCTTTCTGGTTTGGTAAATATTGTTTGTAATCACGTTTTTCTCGTTACGTCGATACTTCGGCAAGTCGTTGAATTTCCAACACAATCATATTGGAAATAAATTTGGTATTTGACCGAGTTATTGTGGTTGTGTACCGGTCGTTTGAAGATTGAGCACATGGCTCATTTTGTAGTCATCATTTATTTGCTTGTGGTTTACGTTGGGTTGGACGCCGTTGGAGCTACTCGACCAGCTATCGAAACACAACGTCTTTTTGGGCACAATTCGTGGGCATCTGTATGGTAAATTTCAACGGAGCTTGAAATTCCATCGTGAATCCGTTTTCATCGAGGTTTGAAATCGCCATTTTAATACATTTTCAACGTGGCTGAAATCCGCCATATTGTTGTCATTGTTATGGTCCTTGTTTGGAGGCCATCATTTCCGGTTACGTCCATCTTGTCTACGCCGCCTGCGCATTGGACATTGATAAACTGAAGTCCTGCATTACCGGACAGGTGACAGCATTAACTGATACACGAGGTACTGTTCAATCCTTTCATTTCTTGCCAATTTAAAACACCTAGAAATGCTACAGGAGCAATTGTTAAGGGAAACGGCGGTGCCTATGTTCATTTTGGAGTCGCTGATGCATTAAAGCGGTCCATAGAAAAATATTTTCCTGAATTACCCGATACTATTGTAATCCAAATCAACTGTGATGGAATATCACTTTCAAACTCTTCATCAAGTCATTGAATCAAATTTCTACACAGAGCCTTTTGTAGCTGGCATTTTTCATGGATTATCTAAACCTATTGATGCGAATGTTTATATTTCTCCATTTGTAGAAGACATGAAAGAAATTTTCAGGGACGACATAATAATTAATACGAAAAAAATCAATGTTGTAATTGGTTCCTTTATATGTGATGCTCTTGCAAGAGCTTTTTTAACACTAACAAAACATCACAGTTGTTATTTTAGTTGCTCTAAATGTTGTCAACAAGGAGAGTATGATGGCTGTGTTTATTTTCCTGAAATTAATAGTCCTTTGTGTACTAATGAGTCTTTCTAGAATATGGTCCAAGAAGAATACCATCGAGGAGTATCCATATTAAATGATTTAAACATTGGGATGGTAACGCAATTTCCTTTGGATTACATGCACTTGGTATGCTTAGGTCTATTAAAACGTATGCTACAGTTCTGGTATAAAGGATCGCGTGACGTTAGATTATCCCAAAACGCACTGGATGAAATTAAAAATTCGTTTAAGGATGTGAAGGTTTTCATTCCCTCAGAGTTTTCTCGAGAGCCAAGATTCTTTGATGTCATTGATAAGTGGAAAGCTACGATATGCCGTCAATTCCTTTTATATAGTGGTCCAGTCATATTGAAAAATATTATACCTAATCGAACATATGATCTCTTTATGGCTCTGAGTGTTTCGGTTCGTATTCTATGTGATCAACGACGATGCTATAGCTTACAGAATTATGCTCGTGACTTATTACGATGGTTTGTTGGTGAATATGAAAAATTGTACGGAAGTAAAAGCTTATCATACAATATACATAATTTAATTCATTTATCTGACGAAGTAACTAAGCATGGACACCTAGATAAATTTAGTGCTTTTAAGTTTGAAAACTATTTGGGTAAACTCAAACATAAGCTAAGTGATGCACCTAAACCGCTAGAACAGATTGTCAATCGAATTCATGAAGAAAATAGTTTGCCTATTATAAAAAGAGCAAATAAAACATATCCAATCGTTCAAACAACGAAAGATTCCAGAGATATAACGTCTCTTCAGTTTAATGGATTTATTTTAACTAAAAAAATATGGAAACTGCTGCTTATTATCAAATGACACTTTGCTTTTTATTGAAAAATTTGAGAAAATTGACAATAACATTTTGGTGACGGGAAATATGTTCAGCAAGTTTAATTCGTTATTTGTGAAACCGTGCGATTCGAAATTATTAAATATTTATACTCTTGATAAACGACGCAAACAATGTAAATCAATAACTGTGAAAACTTCTTTCATAAAATGTAAATGTGTATATGTCTCATTACCATCAAGTAATGATACAGTAATAATACCTTTGCTTCAATATAATAATTACATACTTGTCTTTTTTATTGATTTTTAGAAAATCTGAAGATTATTTGACTTAAAAAATTTATAGTAATAATAATAATTATGTATGTAGTAATTGTTACGTAAATTTAACGTCCCATAGAAGTCAAGGCACATTATATCATTTTAAAATATTTTTGTTACATAAAAATAACATAAACCTTGTATGTAAATTAATACGTGATAATTTTACATACGGGCAATGTAAAAATCATAATATAACAGAGACGTAACTTTGTGATGTAAATGTGATGTATTGGCAAAGTCATAGTAGGTTCTGTCATTTTAAGGTAATACAGTTCCATCAGTGTAACATAATAAGTCATATGTAACAGAGATGTAATGGTGTTATGTAAATATAACATAAAATGTGCATCACAGCAGTGATGTAAAATCAGAGATCATATTTACATAGCCGTTATGTCTCACTGACATAACTAATTCGACATTATATTTATATCACAGTTTATATCATATTTATATAATACTTATATCATATCATTTATATAACATGTTCCTTTAAAGTGGGATAGTTCAAGCATATTTCCTTTGCCAGGATATAGTTTCATAATTGCCCGCAAAATAATTAGCGAACATTTCACGAATTTCGAGGAATTTTATCAGAGGGAAGTAAAGACAATGTTTGTGTCTCCGCTCTCCACGAACCAGGAATAATTTGTCCGTTTAACTCTGTGTCCATGCTACCTGACGGGTAATATACAGGTGTCTCGGCTAAGTGTTCCACCTCAAATGTCTCGTTTGTTTGTGAACTGAAATGGAAAAGTATCTAAAGAAATTAGACTTCAATGGCTATACTTCAATTGATCGGTACTATTTTCTTTCTAGCTGATTTGGAAAACGTCCTATAAGGTCTCGGAAATTAGTCAATATTAGGAAACCAATTACCTACGATGAATACTGCGAATGAATTTGATAGGATAATATTTTTAAAAAAACTTCTCACTTGCTGCTCAAAAAAAATTAGAACTTCTCTGTGATCAATAACCTATTCATTTTTTGAGCAGCAAATGAGAAGTTTTTAGAAGAAAAATATTATTTCTTATCAAGTTAGTTTTCATTGTAGGTAATTGTTTTCCTAATATTGAGTAATTTTCGAGACCTTACAAGACAACAGTCGGCAACTGGCGGACCGCGGTGCAGGTCCGGACCGCGGAAGGTCAAAAACTGGACCTCCAAATAACAATATAACAATAAGTAATATCGTTGGGGTAGTTCCGTAAGCTCGTCGGAGTTAATCGTGAAAATATGATTTGGAACGGCAGTATCATCATATCATCACATAGGGCTTGTTTCCATTTCTCTCCCATCTTAGTTACTGACCACTGGGCATCCCAGGTTTTTGTACACAAATCTGTCGTCACTTATTTAGTAGTTGTTGCGATCTCGTACAGTGCGTTTTGTTATTATCGAGGTTTATACCATATGTATCCTAAAAAGCGTAAAGTTGATAGTGAAAATTGGAAATTTTTAACTGAGTTAACTGAACAATATTGTTTTACGCTGCCTGATCGACCTGGAGCTGTTCCAGTTGGCCTCATATGGAACAGAACTGTCGCTCTTATTAAAAGTGCCACTTTAAAGCGACACTACGAAACAACTCATCAGCAGTTCCATAAAAATTTTCCTCTGGGTGGTGAAGCTCGTCAAGAAAAACTTCAGGCACATTTAGCTTCCGACAAAAAAAGCACGGCCTTAATAGTTGGGTATATGAGCGAGCAAGAAAAATCTACAGAAGCAGCGTTGCGGGTGTGTTGGACGCTTCATAAACACCAGAAACCCTTTTCAGACTCTGAGATAGTTGAAAAATGTATGCTGGAAGTGGCCGCGGCACTTCAATTCAAGGTATTCCGTTGTCGGCGAGAAGCAGTACAAGAAGAACCGAAATTTTGGCTGATAGCAATAAAAGTAGTTTAATTGAACTTCTACAGAATGGATGAAGAACAAATGTCTACTTTTGTGCGATGTTTTGATATTGGAAGTAAATCATTTAGGGAAGAATTGCTAACAATATTGCCTTTTAAAGGCAAGACTCGCGGAGAAGATTTATTCAAGACTTTCCATGACTTTATGTCAAAATCAAACATTAGTTATGATAAAATTGTGTCTAGTAAAGAGAGTCAAGGACAAGAATGTTGGACTACTCTCTTATCAATGCATAATTCAGTAGGTAGCCCTTTGTGGAAAGCTTAGTGTCAGTCTGAAAGAAGTCATGGATAGCTTGATCAAGATGATAAATTTTATGAGGTCATGTTTTGCTCTTCAGCACAGTCAGTTCACAGAGTTTCTATCTCGGTGTGATTCGGCTCATTCTGACTTACTGCAATAGAAGAATGTTCGTTGGCTAAGTAAAGGCCAAGTGATTGAACGTTTTTGGCAAATTAAAGAAGTAACATCGTTCTTATAAAAGTTAGATACACAAAAAACAAGAAACCATTTGTAGTTCCTTGCAAACGAAAGTAATATGCGAGCTGTAGCTTGATATCCTGAAACATTTAAATGCGCTCAATACCGAGCTACAAGGAAATGGGAAATTAATATGTGATCTGAAACAAAGCGTGTCTTTTTTCCGTCGCAAGCTGGTTAGCTTTGAAAACGACATTGAAAGTCAACAATTTATTAATTTTCCAACAATTTTTGAATATAAAAATAATTCTGAAATAGGCTTTTCAGTATTTTCAAATTTTATATCGTATCTTAAAAAGGATTTTGCAGCAAGATTCCAAGATTTTTCCGAGATAGAGAAGTTGTTCCGGTTTTTAAAATCGCCTTTTGAAATTTCTCCCACGGCAGAATGGACAGATGTAGCTGCGAAGTTGTTCCGCCTTTCAAAGCCTTTACTCCAAATGGAGATAATAGACTTACAGGAAGACATCTCCTTGCAAACGTATAAGACTGCATCAGCCGAAGAATTTTGGAGTAAACATGTCCCAGAAAAATATACAAATACATATATATATCTATACATATATATATATATATATATATATATTTGTGAAACTTCTTTTGCAAAAATGAAATTTTTGAAGAACAAAAATCGCTCGAAATTAAGGGCCGCTCACCTTGAAGACACACTTCGCATAAGCTGCTCCTTGCGTCAACCAAACTTTAAAAAACTGGCTCAAGACCGCAAATGTAATTTCTCGCATTAATTTTTGAATTTTGTAATATTTTGTGAATGAAAATGAAAATAAAAATATAGTAAGGATTATGAGCTTGTTTCTGGATCTTGATAAAAATTTTCAAAAGTATCCGGGCCCCACCTAAAGTTACTTGCCGACCCCTGCTATATGACGCTTTGGCATTTCCAAAACAGCTAGAAAGAAAATCGTGTCGGCTAATCGAAGTATAGACATTGTAGTCTACTTTCTTTAGATACTTTTCCATTTCACCTCAATAAAACAAACAAAATATGTGAGGTGGTACGCTTAGCAGGGACACCCAGAATTTTTTTGAATTACTTCGCCGTAAAAAGCTGTCCCATTAGTAATGATTTTCTTAAAACTCTAAATACACATGACAAAATTCCAAATGCGTTTTCTACCACCCTTCTTCATCTACGCGATAATTGAAAATTCGTTCTTTTAACCATTTTCTCGAATTTCCGAATCAGATTTCATTAAATGTTGATATAATGCAAACCAAGTATAATATATGGTACTGGCAGGATTTGTTCTGGAAAATTTTACAGCTTTGGAAAGTTTAAATTGCCACTATCAAAATCTTTCCACATGTGTGTATTTTTGAAGACTCCTCTATCAGAAATTGTTCCTTGATTTATAATTGAAGTACTCGCTGTCACCTTTCGGGAGACACAGTATATCGACATGCTTTCATCAATTGCACCAAGAACATGTGGAAAATTCCACTGTTGTTCAAGGTCCCTTGAAATAATTCGCCATTCTTCCTCATTTTTGGGTATGTGTGAATTAAAGACCAAAATATAATCATTTCACTTATTTGATAATAATTAATAGGCAATAATGTTCAGTAATAATTTACAAATAATTCAAGGTTTTTAATTTTTTTGATTTAGATTCACTGCAATAGTAATGAACATGAAGATGAAGGTGGCAAGGGAAATGAGGAAAGGCCCATTAATAAAACAAAAGAACAGAAAAAAGGACAGAAAGAAAGGAAAATTTTCCAAATTCCCGCATCGAAGAAGCGTTCCATTTGCTTTAAAAGTCGGCGAGATGGGTGCGAAGTACATGGCAGAACATTTCGCAATCAAATTGATAGGATATAATGATCGTACTCAAGCCATCGTTCAATACTACATAAACGACGTATTATTCAAAGCGGGCATGGTGTGTTTTGAAAATGGCTTGCGGGTACTCTCCCGCCGAGTACCTCGGAGGCTTCTACATCAAAATTTACGTTATCCTCCATAATTGCAAATAATTCGAAATTTCCGTAATGAAGGTGTAATTTTTACAAAATAGATTTTATAAAGCTATTCAAATTAATAGAAATCTACATATCTTTACATATTCTTGCAACACTTCTACAATCGCTACATAAACACTAGAGATGATGCTTGAAATCACATATTTCGACACTCTGAACAAATACGTTTAACTTATATATATATATATATATATATATATATATATATATATATATACAGTGTGGAACAAATGAAACGGATAAATTCAATAACTTCTTTGAAACTAATTTTCTGACAAAAATCTCAAAGGGGTATAGTGATTTTAATAATTTGACGTTATACTGCACTATTTCCATCTTGTCACATCATTTGTTTTTAAAGTTATGACGTCATCAACATTTTTTTGAAATACCAACCTATATATTTTTTTATTGATTTCGATAGTGCTTTTTATTCTCTTTTCAACGATATAAAATTTTCAGTATGTTAGATTTGAAAAAAATTAAGAAAAAGCGCCTTAAATTTCGAACATTCAAAATCCTTATTTACAAAATAAATCTAGTTAGTGTATAAAACAAAATACCTTAGTTACGAGTTGTCAAGTAAACAACAAAATAAATGACATTTCATGTAAAATTTACTTATCTATGAAATTTACTTTCAATAAACTGCTTTACTATACTTATCAATATGGTTCAATTGAGCGAGAAACAGAGAATTGAAGTGTTAATGATGATTGGTTATGGCGATCGAGTTAGGTCACATCAAGAAGTGAGTCAACTATTTCGAGAAAAGTACCCAGATCAACCCATAAGTCAATCGACTATTAGTAGGATAGAAAAGAAATTTCGAGAATACGGCGTTGTAAAAAATCTTCCGAAAAAATTGAATGAAGATACACAACTTGATGTGGTTTTGGAAATTGAAAATAATTCTCAAGCAACTAGTAGAAGCATTGCTTTGGAGCAAGATGTAAGCCATACTTCAGTTTTAAGGCTTTTGAAGATTCAAAAGTTTCACCCTTACAAACTACAATTAATTCACCAGTTGGCAGAAGATGACTTTGATCGTAGGCAAGAATTCTGTGAACAGATGATGGAGATTTGTAATCGCGATCCAATATTTCTTATTTTCCGATGAAGCTACATTCTGTTTAAACGGAACGGTCAATAGACAGAATTGTAGATATTGAGCTAGGGAAAATCCTCATTGGATGCAAGAACTTCATTCACAATATCCTCAAAAGATTAATGTATTGGCAGGAATTATTGGTGACCGAATTTTAGGTCCATTCTTTTTTACAAATAATTTGACTGGAGAAAGATACTTGGCTTTTTTATAGTTGGAAGTAATACCTGCATTAGCTGCACTATTTCCAAATGGAAATAATCCTGACCTACCCAACGACAGCATTTGATTACAACAAGATGGTGCTCCGCCCCATTACGCAACTGAAGTGAGACGTTTTTTGGATCCAGCTGTTTCAGGAAGGTGGATAGGAAGAGGAGGTCCAATGGAATGGCCCGCTAGATCCCCCGATCTAACGCCACTTGACTTTTTTATGTGGGGATACTTAAAAAGCAAAGTCTATAAAAATAAACCAAATGATTTAGAAGATCTCAAGCAAAGAATTCGACATGAGGTTGAATCGATATCACCTCAAACTCTTCAAAATGTAAGAGATGAATTTTATAATCGTCTTGGGTATTGTCAGATGGAACAGGGCCGTCACTTTGAACATCTAGTGTAAAAAAAAAACTGTTATTTCCGAGTTCAATTTTTGTAAATGATATTGTTAAAGTTTTTTCTGACTAATTCTGATTAATGTAGTTATTTATTTCATTGTTCACTTATGTCAACTTATGTAACTAATGCCTTTTGCTTTTAATTAGATTTATTTTAAGTATTTTGAATGTTCGAAATTTAAGGCGCTTTTTCTTATTTTTTTCCAAATCTAACATATTGAAAATTTTATACCGTTGAAAAGATAATAAAAAGCACTATCGAAATCAATAAAAAAATATATAGGTTGCCATTTCAAAAAAATGTCGATGACGTCATAACTTCAAAAACAAATGATGTAACAAGATGAAAATGGTGTAGTATAACGTTAAATTATTAAAATCACTACACCCCTTCGAGACTTTTGTCATAAAATTAGTTACAAAAAAGTTATTAAATTTATCCGTTACTTTTGTTCCACGCTGTATATATATATATTAGGGTGGTCGTTAAAAATTATTTTTTGTCAGCCGCCCTAAAAAAACGTTCCTTTTGATGAAAAAATACGGGGGAATTTTTTTCTTTTTTTTTGGACTACAAGAACACGTGCCGCACGGCCTTTGAAGATTATTTCTTCATGAAATTACAGTTTTTTCAAAATATCTCTTAAAGTAGACGGATTTGAGAAAAAATCATTGAAAGCAATTTCATAGAAATAAAATTCTCTACAAAAAAGGTCTCTTTTGATTTTTTCATAAAGTTCATATTTATGGAGATATTTTCAATAATGAACTCAATAACTCCATAAAATCAAAATTTTCAGACATATAAAAGTATTTTTTTCTTAAATAAAAACCATTTTGTAACTTAAGTCACATTTACAACCATTAATTTAATGGTTTTTATTTCCGAAAAAAATATGTTTATACGTCTGAAAATTTTGATTTTATGGAGTTATTAAGTCGATTATTGAAAATATCTCCATAAATATAAAGTTTCTGAAAAAATCAAATGAGACCTTTTTTGTGGAGGATTTTATTTCCTATGAAATTGCTTCAATGATTTTTTCTCAAATCCGTCTACTTTAAGAGATATTTTGAAAAAACTGTGATTTTATGAAGAAATAATCTTCAAAGGGCGTGCGGCACGTGTTCTTGTTGTCCAAAAAAAAAGAAAAAAATTCCCCCGTATTTTCTCATCAAAAGGAAGGTTTTTTTGAGGCGGCTGAAAAAATTTAATTTTTAACGACCACCCTAATATATATATATATATATTAGACTGTATCAGAAAAATCGACTATTTTTTTTTTCGAAAGGCACCCTGCAAATATTGTTCAGGATGTCGAAACAATGGGCCTGTGAAAATATCAGCTCTTAATTTTAATATTTACAGGTGCCTCATCGCGATTTTCTATTTCCCATTTGATTAACATGGGAAAAAGATTCTCTTGCACTTTGGAATTTTATAGCTCACATTCGAAACAATATTTCGAAATGACTAAAATATAGTCTTATACAAAATTTACCGCTCTACAAAAAAGGTCTCTTAGAATTTTTTGATATATTTAGTCCTTCAAAATTTATTCAGGGTTAATGGTAAATTTTTACATTTTTCCAATTTTTTGACGTAATCATCAACTTTATGGAAAATTTTATAGAACATTTTTGTAGAGCATTTTATTCTCTATAACTTATCTCCATAAAAGTTTTTGATATTTTTTACAGATCGAAAGTTATTTGACTCACAGTATTGAATGCGAAAATATTACTAGAAATTTCTAGAATAAAAAAAATCAGTTCATTGCAAATAACTTACGACCTGTAAGAAATATCGAAAACTTTTAAAAAGATAAGTTATAGAGAATAAAATGCCCTACAAAAATGTTCTATAAAATTTGCCCAAGAAGTCGATGGTTGCGTCAAAAAATTGGAAAAATGTAAAAATTTACCATTAACCCTGAATAAATTTTGAAGGACTAAATATATCAAAAAATTCTAAGAGACCTTTTTTGTAGAGCGTTAAATTTTGTATAAGAGCGAAGTTCAGTCATTTCGGAATATTGTTCTCAACGTGAGCTATAAAATTCCAAAGTGCAAGAGAATCTTTTTCCCATGTTAATCAAATGGGAAATAGAAAATCGCGATGAGGCACCTGTAGATATTAAAATTAAGAGCTGATATTTTCACAGGCCCATTGTTTCGACATCCTGAACAATATTTGCAGGGTGCCTTTTGAAAAAAAAATACTCGATTTTTCTGATACAATCTAATATATATATATATATATATATATATATATATATATATATAAACGTAATGTTATAATATAAAAAATTGCGCTTATGTTGGCAACAATTCACGGTAATTTGTCTCTTAGAAATTTTTTGCTGACCAACCAATCAAAATCAGTTGTCAATACGACAAAAGTTCCTAAATAAATTACTTTGATCATTTAATCGTAAATTTTCAATGAAGCGGTAATTGCGTGATCTGGTTTTTAAAGACTCATTAACCCAAAATATCAGTTTTTTTTGTTTTCCGTTTTTTTGATAATTCAGCTAAGTTTATAAAAGATTCGGCACAAACACCGACTTTACTCAGCGACCGAGGCATGGTAAATAAAGTAACATCGTGTACGGACTGCATTTGCAAATACTGTTTGCGAATGCGCACTTGGTGAATACACTGCTTTATATACTACACCGAATCGATGGGTGTAGTTGATTAGAGGTGCAAAAGTAACGAAAAAAAGCGTACCCGTATGTATTCGTTACTATAACAATTAGCACTCGTTACTATCGGTACTTTACTCGTTACTTTTGCTACGTCAGTAAAAACATGCAGTTATACGTTACATGTCTAGCTGCTTAAGGTGCATTTTTTCACATTACCGTATTTTTTACCAGACTTGTATATAAATTGATCTAAATTTAAAATTTTCAATTTTGAAAATTTTAACTGTGATAATATGTTATATCACAATAACATCGCAACCCATCATGCATCGACTATAATAACAAGGCAACAAATAGGTATCGCAAATTACTATTTCTTGCAACATTGTAACGAAAGTCAACATAAAAAAATAGTTTTGATTAGGTTGAAATTAAACATTAAAAATTAAATAAAAACATATTTTAAACGTTTCAACATACGCATCAACGGTATACTTGCGCGAACTGAAGTAGTTGTACTAAACCTACCAAAATACGAAAAACGCGAGTAACGAAATCTATTTGTGGGTAACGTTTCGTTACTCGGTACTTGATCGCGCACCCGTTACTCAGTAACGAATATATACGGTTCGTTACAGCTTTACAGTTGATAGAAGTGAGGCAATTATAATTGTGGTTTCATTCACAAGAAATCATCGACAAGAAATTCTTTTTCCATTTATTAAACATTTCAGTATGGAATGCATATTGGTTATGGTTCTATAAATTTAACACAAGAAGAACTATATCAATGTCCGAATTTCATTTGGCATTAATTGTACTTCATCAGAAAATCATATGCGTTTTAAGGAAAGACATTTTCCAATAGTAATAAAACGAAAAGCGAAAATTGATTGAGAAGATGTATTGTATGTTCAGGAACTAATAAAGGACGTAGTACTAGATACTATTGTAAATAATGTAATGTTGGCCTATGTGTAGCCCCATGCTTTGAAATTTATCATATCAAGAGGAAAAACATTTATCGTAATGTTCAAGAACTTGCTTTTTTTCTTTACTATATTAATGAAATAAAACTATAATTTTGAAATGAATTTTCTAATTTCTTATTTATCAAAATAAAGTTGTAAATATTCAAAAATGTCGTAATAAAAACATATGCAATGCTGATTTACAATACAAGGAAACCTGACAGTAACGTAAAACAAGCTTTTAGTGTTTTAAAACTTTACTCAACACAGTAAAATGAATTCGTTACAAATGCAAAGCACATAATACCGTGCAGGTTGTGGACAAGGTTTTGAGGCCGGTGAGCACCGTATCAAAGTGCTTACAATTTTATTAAGAATTCCATCTTTATCATTTTGTCTTTTACAGTCTTGGCACTTCCAAATTTAATTTCTGTTTAACGTGCCTAAAAATTGGTTATCCATTCTTGAAAAGATTCATTCTTCATAATCTGAAATCATTCAAATTGCATGCCTAGAGTCACAAAGCAAGAATGCAATTTTGTCAGACAATATTGGAAAGCATCGAACAAATCGGTGATTATATCAAGTTTATTCTATTCACTGACTGCAATAAGTGGATTGCGAATCGGGCTAGAGAAATCCTCCGTTTGTCCTCCCTATACAAAAACGGCAGTCATCAATAAATAAATGTATTGCCCACACCTTAAACATCCTAAGAAGCAGTTTTAACGCTGGATGAAGGACCACCACTCACTATAAATGTGCAGCGGTCCCTAGATGGCCACCAGAAGCTATAACTCCATACGATTTCTTTTTTTCAGGCCATATCTAGCAAATGGCATACCGAATAGGACCAACAACCCCAGTAGTTACAAAAACAAGCATTGGACAAATTTGTTTGGCGAGATAATTCCAAGTGCCTTATTAACTTTCGAGTCTAGGTTGAAGTCGAATTAAACGAACTGAAATGATTTATATTAAAAGTTGTGTTGTCTACAGAAATAGTCTTGCATCAATTAAGCGTTGAGTAATTCAATTTAGTGAAAGAAAAAGCATTTATGCGGAAAGATAGGCTTGTTGAACTAGAGATTAAGAGTATCGCAATCTCCCTAATAATAAGAACCAGAAATATGCGATATTCAAGCTAAATATCAACAACATAATACAAAATGTGAAATATATACATAATATAAAATATGAAACAAAAATATATGTACTTACCCAGAAAATATATTTTGACGATGCCAAGGGAACAAATATGTACTTACCAAGAAAATGATTTATAGATGCCAACGGGAAAAAAATCTCTCCATTCACTACCAAATCTCATAGGAAATTGCTCATCTTGGTTCGTTTAAATATCAATATTACACAGTCTTTTCATGATCATATTACACTAAACACCTGACACATCCCCAGTATGCTATAACCCTGAAACAAAATATATCCCTTGCAATTAAATACTAGACTTCTTTACAACGCAAGAAAATTGTATATCTGACAATTCAAATAGCTTTTTTTTGTCTTCCACTTTTGTTGTTCAGAACTTAATGAAATGTACAGACCATGGTGCTGCAAAAGTTCATTTTCGTGTTACAGAAATCTTAAGAAACAAAAAGGGCTCGAAAATTAATTGAATGGTTTGTCTGTAAAATGGAATCAGATTTTGGATAATCAAGTTCAGACAAACAATAAGCACACTGTAACTGCCATATATTACATTAAATTAAATCAGAAATTTAATTTTCATGCTTATTCGGAGAAAATAAAAGATTATTCAATTAATTTTAATATATGCTTGAAGATCTCATTGGAAAAGAAATATATAAAAAAAAGTAAACGATGCACAACGCACAACAACAGTAAGTTGTAATATGTAGTATAGTAAACCAAATTTCGTATCGATTTTATGGCTGATGGTGACTGACATTATTCTAGAATTAATAATAATTTAAGAAAGTATTAAAAATGTGATATTTAATGCAACATATTTATTCATTTGTCTAATAAAAATTGCTTTCCAACTTTATCGTTCACCCCTTATAAATTTCTTTCCTAAAAAAGGTTTGAAAAAATGTTTTGTCCATGGACTGTCTCTAAGTCTATGGTGATTTACAACTGGTTGAATATTTGAATAGGAATTGTATTCTTTTACTTGAATAACATTTGCACTAAATTTTTCACTATATTTAGTACTAAATCAAACTTTTACTCATTTCGTAATTTGAAGAGAAGGTCGATAGTCCCCAAATAATAGAAAAAGTGAAGTCAACAAGGTCCCTCTTAAAACTTTTTTTCCAAAATTTCTAATCAAATTTAAAAATAAGCGCTCTGCCTTTGATATTTTTTAAAGTCCCATTCTTTCAAATTGAAACTTTTCGGCTTGAACTGGAGTCTATTACATACAGAAAGGAAAAGTTGAGGTTCCTCTTAAATTCGTTTTTGTAAAATTCTAGTTTTTTGATGATTGGTGTTTAAAAAATGCATATTATTCGCTATTTTGACATCAGTTAGCGGAAAGTTAGCAAATATGCAGTCGTGGTGACTGTGTAAACAACCAATCAACACTTTGAAGGTGACTCACGAAATTTAACAAAAATAACTGAAAACTTGTTGAACAATGGCGTGAATTACACCACAATTATTAAATAAAATTAAATAAATATTAAATAACTCATTGAATGGAAAAATTTTCAAAATCTATTCAATTACATTTTACCTTGATTGAAACCAGTGATTCAACTGCACCGTCTTGATATACAACGGTGATGGCGAACAAATAATTAACTTATAAAAATTATAAATATTTCTATTTTTTTTAGTCTACTTTTCTGACGCGTGACATGTCACGATAATTATGTTTCGATTTTTCAAAATTTTGCCACACCTAGCTCAAAAGGTTCGCCACCAGGCAGGTTGATATACAACCTGCCTACATTTTTCTGATTGAATATCGCACTCACAAGTAAACTAGCCATGGTGGAAATTCCCGATTTTTATGATTTTTGGTATATAAGTAGAGGAGATTATTCTGAGGCAGCGATTTCCAAACTGGGGGACACCAAGATCGACCAGGGGGGCGCAGTTTAATTGCCAATGCCGTCGTCGTTCTGATAAACGCATGGTTTTTAGAATAAGCGCTTGAACATAATTCCTAATTAATGAACATTTTATATTAACACTGATTTTTCTGCTCGGTGCAGTAGGTACGTAATATTTTAACAATAATAATTCTCAAGCGGTCAGTCATGTTAGTGCGTAAGAAAACTTATTTGTCAAAGGTTTAACTCCTTATATCTTCTTTCATTTGTTTTCTAGTCAAAACAACCGTAACCAAATGAATCTTGAATTTGATTCGAAATAGAATATGTGTCGGCACTTTCTAAAATCAGTCGGTTTATATAACGCGTTGTCGTTTCATAAATGACTGGGCAGAGTGTAAAACGATGAATTCATATTTTGAAAGATTTGATTACTTGCATTGAGTTTTTGGACCTTTCATCAAACGCTAGTGCTCTTACGATGCTAAAAAGGGCATTACATTCTTAATAACTTGACATCCACCTGTCAATTAATTGCGACATTGTCATGTGTATTTTTGTATTCTAAACATATGGTACATGGAAATGAAACACTAACAGATATCAGCATATTATGTGACGTAGCTAGCAATATATAAATCCAATTTGTATCACGTGATTTTAAAAATAACTTTGACTATACTTGCCGCGCCGAACAATGGAGTAGTTACGAGGTATCATGTGCGACTTCATGAAAAGGCTGATTTACACTGTACAGCCAAATTTCAGTAGTCGGGAATAAGTGATGACAAAATTGAAATAAAAGACAGAAACACAAGAGCACGAAGCAGACAAGAAAGCAATAATGAAACTATAAAAGGAGCCAATAGGAATCTATAGCTCAAAAGTTACGTGAAGATCACTCCGCTTGACTACTCGATCTCTTCGGCGCGTCAAGCATAGTAAAATATTTTTAAAAAAAATACCACAAAGCCATAAAACTGTTACCGATTCATTTCCACACATTCAAGGCATCGGTATAGGGATTTGGCCCAGCCTCTCTAGTTTCTTACCCTCGTTTTCCACATTGCAATGTTGAAATGGTGAGATGGTTAACTTTACAAGTTGTATCTCCCCTTAAACATAAGATTCTATTAAACAGAAGAGCAAACATAACACAGAAACGTGTATTTGGAATCAATTTTACGAGGGAGTATTTACGTCTTTCTTGTTTACAACTTCATAATTTTTCCTAAAATACTATAATACCGGGTGCTTTTTCTATCTATGGTCGGCTGCGAGATCTCCCATTAGCCGTCAACTAAGAGAAATAAAAGTCCCAAGAACATGTACAGTCAGTTATCAAAAGTGGTGCGTCACCTTAAGCTTCAAATGCGTTTATCGTCAGTTTTAAATAGCTTATTTCCAATTGGTTTGCAATACAAGCGGCCCAAGAAAAAAGTCGTTTTTTTGTTTTTTTTTATGTTTTTTTTAAGTCCCGATAAATTGATCAGGGTGAAAATTTTACCACAAAGAGAACAGCATAACAGGCGTTTTTGATGAAAAACGTCGTGAGTGACATATTCACAAAACAAACTATATTCGACGATAAATTTTTGAAGTGAAACTTCTTCAGGCGCGCTTGGGTGTAAATATTTTTCAATGTATTTTCCCTATTTACCTCGGTGATTTTTGAATTTATAAATTAACTAGCACAGCCGGCAGACTTCGTCCCGCCCGTTCGTTGATTTATATTCATAAAATTAACAATATGAATTCTATTAATTAAATCGTAATCTGGCAAAATATCGAAATGTTTGAACAATAACGTCAAAGAAAGTGAGTTTAGAATCACTGTTGTTAACTTTTTAAAATGAAAATTTATAAATTAATTAATGGCGTTAAATTATACAGTTGCGATCAAAAAATTTCGAACATCAAGGACATCTAATTGTCACTTGGTGTAGGACAGCCTTTGATATTTTATATTCAAAGAGTCAGTAATATTTTTAGACGTCAAAAAAAATGTCCAAAACTTTTGACCGCAACTGTATATGTAAATACAGTATGTAAATGTAAATACAGAAAAAGTCAACTGCAGCAAAAAATCGAGCTTTCAGATAACGACAGAAAGAAAATAAACCAATCAAAGAAATAAACTTCATCTCTAACCCAAGAAGTTTCACTTCTAACGCGCGGCGTTCCACGCACTTTCAATTTTTTTCAAATTATGACCGTCGTTCTTTGGCTTCGAAAGCTGAAATTTTCAGGAGAACTTTTTTTCGATTATGAATTGAATGGCTATACGTATCGCATTTCAAAAACGCTCGTTTTTCAAATGCTTGGTGGAATTTCAAAATTCTTAACCTGAGCCGTTTCCTCATCAGTTCAGACAACAAGTTTTAGTATAAAAGAAATGAGAATGCCACGGTGTGACAGCAGTTTCCCAATTTTTATCGATAACATAAGAAGAATGTGATTTATTATGAAAAAGGAAACGTGAAGACAATATTACTTATTTAAAAAAAGCAAAGCTAACAATAAGTAGCATTAAATTAATTTTCGAATTATTCAAATTTATTTTATGATATTTCAGTTAATTATTAATGAAGTCTTTTAATCCTAAAATTCGAGTTATATAATTTTCTTGAAAAAACCGCAGAATAATCTTAAGCCGGTCCTGCGCAGTAGGCGTGACCATAATATAATACCAAAAGCGGCAGCAAGCGAATTTTGTTTGAAACTGACGCACCACTTTTGATCACTGACTGTACATCTGACGATATAAGAAGGACCCAGGAGCCCACAAAGATTCTAGCTAATCGGGAAATATGGAAAATTAAACCCAAGTGTCATATAATTATCCGTACGTCAAAGCAACTACCACCACAAAAGTGCTCTCGATACATGAAATT